>JAULAV010003970.1:0-62205 GCA_030789695.1 Scilla litardierei | reverse complement strand
TGTTTGCGTTTGGATTGATTGTGCCTTTTAATTCCTCTTGCATTTATAATTCCGCATTTGCAAGTTAAATTTTAATTGGTCAATTTTATTGCCATTACACTATTCACCCCCCTCTAGTGTGTGTTGTTAGTATTGCAAGGGTTAGACGATCCCTACACATTGAATCTCTTCACTTCCTCAAAAGAATTTAAGATGATATATTTACTATCATCATTAACATAAAAAGACCTTTAGGTCTCTTGAGAGTATTTGAAGGATAAAAGTGGACTTATCCACTTCCTACATAGGGCTGATGATGTACTTTAGAGTACTCATCCATATATCCTCTAAAATTGGTCATTATCAAATCTATTATCCAACCGCAGTCCAGTTTTTAACAAGCATATAGGACATGTTAATAAATGGCGGATAACACTAGGAAATCAAATAATATTTACACCCGAAATATTTTCGAACACCCTAAAGTATGTGTTCACACCTAAAAATGGATAATATAAATAAATCATTAAAATGATTTAAACGGATTACTTATCCATCAAAAATCCAGTTGTAGATGACTACATTGGAACATGCAATTACAATGCAAACCATCAAAATGCCTCCTTACAACCTATTTATATGAGCTTGATCACCTCATATAAATAGCTTTCGAGAACCCCTAAAGGGGGAAGCGTTTAGAGCACATCTTTGTACCATGATGAGTATACATCCGCATATCACCACTATAAACCATCAAAAAGCACTCTAAACAGGGAAAACATTTAAGATCACTTCCCCTAAGATGTGCATTGATGGGCCATCATTTAAAGATTCGAGGAGATCCTGAAGATCCTCCACATTCAGAATTCTTTAATTTCCCAGTATTAGGTTCAACAGAAGTATTATAATCATCTATGAGCCTGAAGCTCAATTGACCATTTCAAACATTAATACATATGATCTGATTATCATAAATTGTGATGAGATCCTGAAGATCCATAAGTATGAAACTGTTAAACAGTTATCAGACAAAGTTACTGACACTATAAATATTGTTAAATTCACACATTCCTGCTGCTAAAAATCCAGCTAGGATTGACATACCAAATATAATGGATGCAATCCACCAGTAGCAGAAGTAGATGTCCTCAATAGATGAGAGGACATAACACGAGGCTCCAAATCGAGAAATAGCTCCTGGAGACCCTAAAGCAATACCACCACAGGAAAGTGTGCTCATCTGCATATCCTCTCCCTTTCCAGAACTTCTAGAAGATATGAATCTGGAATAAATTGAATAATTACGTACATGGAGAGGTGTTTGGATAAAAATACACTTGTCGACAATTACTAACATTTCATTTTGCTATTTAAATGATACATATCATTCCACACTCTGTTTCTTGAAGCAAACGTAGAAATTGGCCAATAATGTGGAACAAGGCAATAATATGTTGAGCTGGACTCACTTATGAAATGTGAAGTGTTTGGACCTGAAATCCTGATATCAAAAGATATCAAACCTGTGGGCAAACCGAGTATTGTATAAATATAAATAAATAAAAATCGTAACCTATAAGCAACATGCTATAGCTCAGAGGTTTATTTCGCAGAAACCAAGACGTAATCAAGTAAGATGAGCTTAACTCACTTACAAAGTTATTTAAACTGATGCATCGGGCTCCCTGGTCATAGGTGCGAAAACCATGTGATTGGCAAAGGAAATTTTAGGCTATGTTGCTATGGATGATTTGACAACATACCCTTACGAATTTCCTCCTTATTTGCCTGGATAGATTTTTGGGACATCTACCCTATGAAATTATCATCATGTAGATGAATAATCATCCTGAAGATGAACTTATCATACAGAAGATGAATTATCATCCTGAAGATGAAACCATCGTCCTGAAGATGAAACCATCATCCAGGAGATGAAATTATCATCCTGAAGATGAATAATCATCATGAAGATGACACCATCATTCAGAAGATGAATTATCATCCAAAAGATGAAATTATCATCCCGAAGATGAATAACATGTGACATTAAACTTCATACACCCGAAGTTGATGAAGAAACATGGACAATTGTAATCCACTAATACACCTACTGGCTGTATGGATGCACATTTAGTCCCCTTCCGTTTGCTGAAAGAGGGAAAGGATATCCTAGGTCCTGAAGTGCCTTACTTGAGTGTTTTTTGGTACACTCCTTTATCTGGCCAACTACAATCGACTCTAGAGAGCATTGGCAGTAAATCTGTTAGCCAGATACAGTGCAGCGTCTGCAGCGCATCACTGGACCAAAGATATGTAGCTTCTGCGCTACCTCTAAGGGTCAAGAATCATCCTACATGTTAAATGTATTTGCAGAGACCGGTTACAGATCGTCGCGGTGACTACAATAAAGGAACGACCAACTCCTGGAGACCAGCAAAGCATGCTTCCAAGGCAACATCAATCCCACCATCCTTAGGGGCTCATCATCTAAGAAGCAAATCATGAGTATGCACAGCCAGGTCCTGCAGTACCTCACAGACACCGTGACGACTGGGTCAGAGACGTGGAGCTACCTACCGAGTCTGCAGACCACTCCTCTTCAGAAGAGCTCCCTTAGATTCAGTAGCTGCCATATATGAATGATACATGTATAGATGAGCGATACTTGTATAGATGAGCGATGTCTTGTACTTTGTACTTATTCTCGGAATATTGTAAGAGATTGATGTATAGTTGCCTAGGAGTTCTGCAAGCCTGTAGCTTGTACAGTTCAGGGGTTGTCAAATGAGTGGTGTACTCTTTTTTCTTGGCTATTGGTTTTTCCCACCGGATTTTCCATAGCTAAAGGTTTTAACGAGGCAACCTCATTGACTCTGGATCCAAAAGTATCCATCCCTAAATACTTCCACTAATCAGGGGAAGTTATGGAGAACTGTACTTTTCCCCACTGGCTATTGGTTTTTTCCACTGGGTTTTAACGAGGCAGTTATCCCTAACTTAGGATCTCGAAGTATATACCCCTTATGGTACTCATAAGCACGATGGATCCTGCAGTATTCATATGTTGAGTATACAATGGTGGTTGGATAAGGGGAAGTGTTATGAGTTGGGCCTAATGGGCATATTGGGTATCCATCCACATTGAATAATATATATATGAGCCTAGGGGTTTCATAGCCATCAACCCTTCTCACAACATGGATGTTGTTTTGATGTGTGCCCATATTAGTTCGTAGCATGCTTTTTGGTCGATACATGTCAATATTAATTGAAAGTGTTGATAGAAAATAATAGATAATTTTGGAAGATACAAAAGAACTCAAGTGACGATGGAGAGAAGACCACTCGTGATTCCTTTTAATCAGGAAACATTCATGAAAACCTGTCTATATTACAAAGTCCGTTACGCTTATCTGTCCTTCCCTTGTGATTTGGTGCCTTCAATTTTCTAAAACTTGAAAAATGTAACTAGACATGCACATACGAATAATGATAACAACAATGACATCGAAACGAAATCCTTTTGGATATGAATCTACGTTGAACTAAATTCTTTAATTTAGATTTCGATCTCACAAATTCATCTTCAATGTAAAGATTATTTAGGAGGTTATGGCTTCTGTAGCCTAAATGCTATCTTTTTTATTCATGTCTGACTGCTACTCAATTTCTACTAACCATGCAATTTCTCCATATGTTCAGTTTAGCAAACAAATTATTTCCAAGTTTAGTAATATTAAACCGTGACATTTCTAAGGAAGAATGTTTGCTTGCAAATCATGTCCACTGTTAATATTGCCTACTAAGTTTAGCTCAAACCACGACACAACACATTGATTCAAACCCTCCACATTGACAATTAAGAGTTAGCCTACAATGTTATGATATCTCAATTACAACAATCAGCCCCCAAGAATCAAACATCATAACATTAATTCTGCTTGACATTCTGTTTAACATAAATATGACATGAATTCAAGTTGTTTCAGATTCCATGTTCAGAGATCGCAACTTCCCGCGTCCACGAATGTCAGACATCTCTGCTGCGTCGCATTCCATTAGGGTAGACAAAGAACTTTCAATAAGGTTACCGCTTAGAAAGCTGCAGTTGTATTTAGTCGTCGAATTTACTTTTTACCAGTTTCTTCTCTAATGTTAGTTTTATGCTAGCAGCCCTTCTTGGTTGGGGTCTTCTTGCTGGGTGTGTCGGATGTTTCTGCTACTGAAGGTGGGGACCAGCCCAGATCTTCCACAGTTTGAATTGGATCTGCGAATGATCTTGTACAAGGCCATCTACAGAAAAGCAAGGGACATGCATTTTACTGACGAATCATACATAAATTTAGATATGATCACATGGAAGGCTCATACCTGCTCGACTTTATAATCGCATTATCTACAGTCGTTTCGTGTTCAAAGATGTCTCCTGTTAATAGGAAAACCAAAAATACAATCACTGATTATAAAGGTAAAAGTTGAAGAAAAGAAAATTGGTAAAATTTCGGCAGTCAAAACTTGAAAATGTTAACGACATTTTAATGCATACCTAATACATGGACAACAAATAGGGAGAGTGTAAATGGTTTGGAATAACCTTTTAATTGAACATTAAAAAAGCAATTAGGCTTGGATGGATACTTCACAATGGGATTAATCCATCACACAGTTAGAACCAACCCAGGGTCTGCTGATATAAATAACTCATTAGAAAGAACAACTAATGCCATGCCCAGAGATCGGACGTGTTTAATATTTTACCCACGCATTTTCAAAAATCCTTTTATCCCCAAATGGAAAAATAAAACTCAAGTTTGCCCAATAATCAGAATACATAAGACACAAGGTATGTTTGACTAGCTATTCCCATTTTGCCCTTGAAATTAGATGCACGGCAAGATCCTGAAATGACGGCGGACGGCGAAAGATGGAAGGAGTCCATGGGCCTAGGTAACGAGCAAGGCTTTAACAGCAAATCGCAATGAAGGTATGCATTACAGTTTAGATTTAGGTTAGGATCTGGGTTCAGGGCAGAGGTGGTAATTTGAAGAAAGCTTATGGAGAGTTAGTGACGGAGAGACCATTGGTTCCAACAATTAAGGAACCACAAATCAAGGAATTACAACGGCTCCTTTTTTAGCAAGGAATGTAATGGTTGTTATAATGGCTAGTTAGAGAAGGAAATCCATTATTTAAAGGAGATATAATTTTAGCGGGTAGCTTTGAAAATGATTATGCAATTGATGATCTCTACTTCCAATATAAGAGTGGGTCCCCAATTTGTATCTTCTTTTACGTTATCCTTTAACTTCTCTATGTATACATTTTTATATTTTTTATCTCAATAAAGACGCGTTCCGGTCAAGGAATGATTTGTTTTTATTTGAGTTTTCAAATGATTTCCTCCATGCATTTCTCCATGCATCAATTATTTAACTCTACTCTTCCTTAGATCTATTATTTATATTTCAAATTGATTATTGCATAGCAACATGCTCTCTCAAACTAGAGCGCGCACACATGATCGTGATCTGATATGAACATTTCACACCAAATCACGATGCGAAAAGAATTGTTTTTTAATTTGTTTTCCAAAATTTTTGGAGGTGTAAGCCATACATATATAACCCAATAATAATAAAAGTGAACATGGGGTGGATTTGATTATCGATCAAGGCAGTACAAATTCAACAGTTTCAAACAATAGAGAACATCGATCTGATTGATGAGAAAATATATGCGATTTTTTGATTTTTGGTGGGGGTTTTAAGAATGTGTACATCACATCCAACAGATTAAATCTAGGGAAAAAAAATCTAAAACAACAATATTTTCATGGTTTTAGCATGTGATAGATTTTACAACAGAAAATTTTCCTTGTATATATCACATGTCCAGCTTGTCATTGAAGTAGCTTACTCTCTCCTTCCCTATAGGCTTAGTAAGTATATTCATCAATTGATTCATAACACTAATATGTCTCGTCTTTGTCACCTTCTTATCACATTGTTACCTCACTATGCTACAGTTGATCTCGATATGATGTCTTCTTATAGAATATAGAGTTGTTAGCAATGTATATAGATGTTTTATTGTTGCAATAAAACCTCTTAAGGGGTGGTGTCACAAACCCTAACTTAAAGAGTAGTAGTTGAATCTACATCAACTCACAAATAGAGTTAGCCATAGCTTTGTATTCGAATCCCATACTTGATTAGAAACAACAGGTTATCTGGTTATCTTTTACTTTATCAAGAAACCAAATTACCTCCCATGAAAACATAGTAACATGTCATCGATCATCAAGCACAAGGTGAATCACCCTAATCTGCATCGGAGAAGGCTGCAACTCTGTAATGACCATAATCGGAATATAAAAGACTCATGCCCGATGCATTTTTCAGATATCTCAAGACCTATATTACAGCATCCCAATATGTAGTTCTTAGATTAGACATGAAGTGACTCATTATACTATACTGATAGAAAAGAACATGTCATACAAATCTAGTTTAGCTTAAAAATCAATCTTTTGTATATTCATAGATCATGCATTGGATCCCCTTGATCCGTTATACGTTTAAAGTTAGAGCCCACTTATAGCCAACCACATCCTCTGTCTGGATGGTCCTAACCATGGCCTTCAGTGAGACCAAGGACCTGCAGAGGCTAGGATCTCCATGCAACGTTGCCGTCCTGCCTCCCTCCTGGAACTCTATCCTGAGCATCTTCCAGTTCACCTTCATATCCCCCAGAGTCTGCAACCATCTCATTTCCAGAATCACATCTGTGCTCCCCAAGTCTAAAGGCAGGAAGTCCTCCATCACCTGAATCTCCTGCAGCGTCAGAATCAGCCCACGGCACACACCTTGGCTACTCTCCATCTGGCACGTCCCCATTAAAACGCTAAAACTCCTGGTGTCCACCAGCTGAAGACACTACTGCTCTACCATCTTTCTGGAGATAAAGTTATGTGTAGCCCAACTGTCGATCAATACCGTCACCTCATGGTCATAAATATGTCCCCGCAACTTCATGGTATGGTTCGGGGTGAACCCTATCACGGACTTAAGGGAAACCTCTGCCACGTCCAAATGGGGCTGCTCCTCGTCCTCAGCCTCTACGGTCTCATCCTCCATTGCCTCCTCATCCTCGTCCTCTAGTATCAGCATCTGAAGCTTGTGCACTACGCACCTTTGTCCTGAAGTGAACCTCTCATTGCTCTTGAAACATAGGACCTTCTGTCTCTTCTCCCTCATCTCAGTGTCTATCATCCTCCTAAATTGTGCCCCAGCATGCGGTGCACTGCTCTTCTCTCCACTCTTCTCCTTGGTGGCCTGATCTGCTCCTGTAGACACATTTTGCCCCCATGTCGTCGTCTGGCTGTGGGAAACAGGTCCACTCCAACTGCCTCTCGCCCTCCTCTCCTCCATCAGGCGATCCTTCGCCATATGGACGTACTCCATGGTCTCCATCAAGTCCTGAGGCTTCTGTATGCGAACCTCTATGCGAATGGTAGCCTTCAGCCCCTTCATAAATGTACTCTCCATCTCATCAGACACTGCATGCACCCGTCCCGACAGCGCCTCGAACCTCTCCCTATAGTCCCTCACTGTGACATCCTGCCTGAGTGAAAGTAGTTGATCCCGTAGGTTCCCCAGATGAGTGTCGCGAAACCTCTCCAACCCGTCCTTGATCTCCTCCCATGAGCGAAACGGCCGTCTCTCGTCCCTTTACTGGTACCACGCTAGGGCCTTCCCGTCTAAGAATATCGCCACCGCCTCCAGCTTCTGCTCCTCTGTTATGCGGGACACCCTAAAGAACCTCTCAGCCATGTAAATCCATGCCAATGGATCATCTCCCTTAAATATGGGCATCTTCAGCTTCTGTATCCTGCCATCCATGCCAATTGTCCCCTGGTCTGCCCGTCCGCTTACGTATCTGAGCTGATGGTAATACTGCCACCTCTCCCTGTGCCGCTCAAATGCCCTCTGTGGGTCTCCCTCATGGTCTTCATGTCCCCCTCGTGGGCCTCCTCCTCGGCCACCATAGTACCCCCAGCCGTCATCCCAGCCTCATCACCTCGCTCCTCCTTAAAGTTTCTGTAGCATCCCCCAGTCTCTCCAAGATACCCCTCATGGCTACGAGGTGGGTGTTGTCGTCTGTTCTCGTCATACGGGGGTCTCGAAATCCTCCTCCATCGTCGTTGTACTCCTGAAACTCACCAGGATAGAAATCTTCGTTAAACCTACGTGCCGGGGCGTCAGGAAATGTCGAAAAACCTTGGCGTATGCCCAAAGGCCCGTGGGGTGCTGTCAGGGCTCAACAAGGCCCTGCCGGCCCCGGGAAGGGGCCGCAGGACCCTGTCGGGCCCCAACGGCCCTATCGGTGGTCGATAGGGCCAACCGGGGGTGCCCATCAATCGACGTGGCTCGGGCGACCATGGGACAGGGCCGTCGGACCCTGTCGGTGCTCCTCCAAGCCCTTGCGGCCCTGGGGGAAGCCCCGGGGCCCGCGCGGGTGTGCTGCAACAACCGGAGGGCGGCTAGTGCCGCCGACCCCTTGAAGGCATGGTTTGAGGTATTGACCGAAACCTTAGGATTTCGACCGTTTCGTTTCGGTCTCGGTGGCCACAGAGATCGAAACGGCCATCCAAACTCGGTTTCGGCCGGAACGGCGCCGTTCCGGTCGAAACCTATAAGAAAACCGAAAAAATCAAAAATCAAACAAAATTTTAAGGAACACTAGGGTTTCGGCTTTAAAACAATGAAGAATTAGACGAATGGGTGGAACCATGAAAAAATTGCTGAAAAAAGAAGAAAAAAGAAGAAAAAAGAAAGATGATGATGATGATGAACTCGCCGCCGCCTTGCCGCCTCGCAAACCCGCCTCGTCGCCCCGCTGAACCCGCCTCGCCGAACCCGTCTTGCCGCCACACAGACTGTCTCGCCGCCCTCGAGCATCAATCTTGAGAGAGAGAGAAAGAGAACAGAGAGGGAGAACGCTGCCCAGTACAGCTGAAAAGGCGGCTTGGGTTTTTTAAATGGCAAACTTGTAAATAAGTGGTAGTGTAGAGTAAAATAGTTGGTGCGCACAGCAGTTAGATATTTTGTGGTAAACCGGTAAATAAGTGGCATGTGAGCAAAGCAAAACGGTGGGTGCGCAAATCAACTTCCAGTGGTTTTTTACAAATTTGTAAATAAGTGTTATGTGCGCAAGGTAAATCGATGGGTGCGCAGCAAGCTTAGGGAATGAATCTATTCGTTTATTTACTATTTAGTATTTGAGTACGAAACTTTAGGTATGTAGTATTTGATATAATTATGAACTCAAATTTAGTTTATCTATTTAGCATTTGATAGTATATGATTAATATTTTAGTTTTTAAATATTTAATAGTATTTGATAAGTTTAGATTTAAGAATTTCCGAAACCATCACTACGTGTATACAGTATATACATATTTAAAGTATATCCGAAACCGAGACCCGAAACAAAACTACCGAAACTAGCGATACGTACGAAACCGAAACTTGCTTCCGATACCGTTGAAACGGGCGATACTGAAACTGAAACCTAAATTTTGAAAAGAGCGATACCGAGACCGAAACTGAGACCTAAAACCTTGCCTGAAAGTGTTCCTCTGCTTCCGGGTCGCTGCTGTCGAGATCCGTGAGTCTTCCGTCTTCGAAATCCTTCGCTACGTCCTTCCCCTTGTCCAAAGGCGACGCCTTTTTCGTCGTTTAGGGGTTTTGTCCTCGCCCTTCAATTTCGCCGAAATCTCTGCAAGTTGAAATTGATCTAAGATAGGGCTTCTCCATGTTTATCTAGGATTCACCTTGCTTCATTAGGGTATCACCATGCTTCGCTATGGCATCACCATGCTTCGTTAGGGTTTGCTTCATGCTCTCCATTTCGCCATTAAGCTTCTCCTCCACCGCATCAATACGATCTTTGGATCTCGTTGCCACCATCATGGATCAGCGTGCTCTGATACCAAATTGATATGAACTCGAAGAGAATCTGAAATTTATTGCATATAAACTGAAAATAAATGAGATAAATTGGCTACAATTAAAGGGATAAGCTCCTTCCCAAGACGCCGGTTGTAAAGGACGGCCGCATTCTCTCGTAGAACGAGAAAATCTCTCCTCTCTATCTCAAAGTAATCAAAATATGCATGGGAAAAGCCGGCCTGCCCTAAGAGGTATAAATACTACTCACAAATACAAAATTGCACATAACCCCTATCTAAAAATATAAAATCGCAAGAATACTCCAAAGTTGACGAACACGCCCCCTAATCATGTAGAAGCCGCCGGCCCACCTTGATTATGCCTCCTCTGGTACGTGATGAGCACATCAGCTTGCTTGAAGTGGCAACGATCAGCCTTCTTGCTAGATGTCAAAAAATTGACTGCTCCAAAAAGTGCTACTCCCAAGCGCATCCCAAGCGCACGAGGTCAAGAAGTTATAAAACCCGGCGAGTAGGGTATCGTATCTACGGGGACAATTCGTTCTATAATTTAACAAGTTTAATTGGTTAAGGAACGATAATGGTGAGAGAAGTGCCGTCTCAAGCTACAAAATCGGGTGGTATGATGGGAACTGTGAGTGGTGATCTAGGAGTCCCTAAAGTAGGTTAGCCTATTAAAGAGAAAGAGATAGGAAGATTTGCATGTGTTGTGGGTTCACATAGGGTTATTGCTACAATGATTCCAAAGTCATGTGTGCATCCTTTTGGGATATACACGAGGGTTATAACTCAATCCTACATCCAGGTCAAGGTATGAGGATCGGAAAGTCTAACGATCAAGCACAATGAAATTTGGCATCATAAGTAGTCATTGGATTCATGGGTTTATATCCAATTGCTAGGTAATGTCTTGCGGCACACCACCCTAATCATTCTAGGGCCCCTCGACAGGTCTTATGCCTATAGACAATGCCTCACGACATGCCATTTTTGGATCTCTTGATGGGTAACGCAAATGCATGTAAATAACACCACATGGCGCATCAATCTATTGGGACCCCTCGTGTACACATAGGAGATGCCTCGCGACATTACATCCTCATCGAACCCCTCGACGGTTAATGCACTGCAATACAACATAAATGCACATAGATTCAATAAAAAAACATTATGTGATGCAATAGACAATGGAAACCACAAATCACAATGACTAGATGGTCCATAACACAAATAGTCATCTACTCCATTACAATGAGAAATGAAGTATATTTATAGCAAAATATCATCCAATACAACATTACAATGCAATAGAATGAAAATACACAAGAGAGGGAAAGAGAAGAATCAAATCTGCGTTTTAGGAAGAAGATGAAGCCTCAATTCCTCTCTTGAGCTGCTCTAAACCCTAACCCTAGCAATGGCGTCTCCTAGCTAATAGGTCATCCACAGCTAATGAAATTAAAGCCCTAAGACTCCGATTTTTACTGCACTAACCCCTAATTAATCACATCCGTAGATCGCTTGAATCGACGGCTCAAATCAATTTGGGTTCAGCCGAAATCACATCATTAATCGACAGGAAGAAGCTGCCAGACGTCAGGAGAAGGATTTCCAGACGTCTAGCTCTGCTGACGTGGCGTGCATTAAGTTGAGCTTCCCGACATCCGGTGAAGACCAACCAGACGTCTGTCTACTTGGCGATTACAGCTTGGGCAGCAATGATCAGTCGTCTGCTTTGGTCGGCCTAGACGTCTAGGATAGAGTCAGGCACCTGGACTTCCCTCTTTAGGCACCTGGGCTTCCTTCTTCAGGCGCCTGATGGCACTATAGCAACTTCTTCTCAGCTCTCTATTTTCTGTGCCACACTTTTCCTCGACTGTTCAACCATCTGGAGCACACTTTCCAGACGTCTGAAGCACTGTTCAGACGTCTGGTAGATGTGCATCGGACGGCTAGCGAGTCAGGAAGTTATGTCATTTCAAGTCTGAGACGATCGACGTCTGGTGTTGATGGACTCGACGTCTGATCTTGCAATGTGTTGCTTTCTTCTAAAAATTGTAGAGGGTGACTCCGATCTCTGAAAAATCTGCAAAAATAGTCGTTAGAATTGTGAAAGAACAATCTTTACATGAAAAATATATGAAAGAAAAAATAATATACAGAAATCATATTTTGTGCATAAATAGAGAATATGCTCTAAATCCTAATGATAGTAACAATATGCACATATCGAAGCCACAATAAACATAATCTATGCACAAAATGCAACCAAAATATGTGAAAAAGTATGCAATATTTCACCAGAATCATTGAGCCAGCTGCAAGTGTCACCACCTGTCTATAGGTAGATGAATAAAAAGAGTATGACATGTTTGACTCCACAGTTATATGGTCAGAAGCTCCTGAGTTTATAAGCTAAGTCTGAGAACTTGGTGTGAACAGGTAACTGAATTACATGATCTGGCTAATATCATTGTGGAAGAGGATGCCTACAGCAGAGCTTCATGAACCTAATACATCTCGTACCGGCTCTACTCATCATTAGACATCTTAACGCTCTTGTATTGGGAAGAGTGACCATGGAAAGCTACATATGCAGTAGCACCCCAAAACATCTCATGCAGATCGTGGAGCTAGGGGAAATCAAACTTCATATAGCTAAACTACTTGCAATAATGACAGATCAAGCACTTTGACAATGCAACACATTTACCTCCTGAATTCAATACCCCTTTGCCTCTATTATGAGTCCCAAATAAGTCCATCTTTTCTATCTCCCCTGCTAGCATCTCTTCGTGCACCTTAATATCTACATGTGTCATGATATCCACATATACTGTCAAAAGATCGTTGAGCAGCCAATGCACAGATCGCGCATTCAGACTCTATATATCAGAATTTCAACTACATTTTGAAAAAATCTACTGCAATGTGTGAAAAGTCTCAAGCAAAGATAATGCAGAATCGTTACCTATAATATGAGAATAAGTTGGTGCATGCTCATAACGTAGACTCCATAAAATGCTAGGACAACAAGCTGCTCTTTCAGTTTTTTCATCTTCTTCAATCTATCAAGATGGAAAAGATGAATTTTAACTCCTCATATAGCCTATGAAAACTTGCATAATATTGTAAGCGCGGCTTCTCTCCTTACCTGCTCTTTCTAAAAGATTATGAAACATCATATACTTTAGAAATGATTTCTAATGTCCAGATATCCTTTATTATTTTATGCTCAATCACAAGGTCCCGAATCTTATACTCTATAGAGTATAGCAACTGACTCTTTATCTGAGCATCCTCCCATATCCCGTCGGCTACACCTAATGAAGAATTTTTAATCAACTATCCTTTCCTACTCTACACTCAAGATTTGTCTCCACCAAACACAACTGTTGCTTATAATGGGTCTATTTGAGTTTGTGATCTGTGATCTTCATGGAAAGTGGGAAAGTAACCTTGGGACTACTGATACCTTTACTTCCGACTTCGAATCTATAATCTTTACCATCTTCCAACTCCTAATGAAAAGCTATGAACTAAACATCAGAAATCACCTTTAGTCAAACCAACTACTAATGACAATGTCCCAAAGATAAAAAACTAGTCCAAAATGTCAAATCACATCCAAAATATCTATTCTATATTTGATGCAGAATTTGAATTTTGTCCAAGTAGGACAAGTGACTACGACAAATGAACTTATGACTAGGATAAGAGCTTGATGACTAGGACTGGCATAAGTTTTGGGGGAAAATTTGTGGGGAAGATTTAAAAATTGAAATTTGGTTTGTAAACTTAAAATTTTAAATCTATTCTATATTTGATGAAGAATTTGAATTTTGTCCAAGTAGGACAAGTGACTAGGACAAATGAACTTATGACTAGGATAAGGGCTTGATGACTAGGACTGGCATAAGTTTTGGGGGAAAATTTGTGGGGAAGATTTGAAAATTGAAATTTGGTTTGTAAACATAAAATTTTAAAATTTGGAGGGCTATGTATAGGCGCGGCCCGCCTCACACTTCACAGCGCGCCGGTATATGCGTGGGCCCCCCTCTCAATCGCAGTGCCCTTTGGGCACGGGAAATTTCTAGTTATATAATATATAAGAATGGGCAAAAAATAGTTTTTAAATATATTTTGCTACATTATAGTGTTTTATATACGGACAAATACACCTTTTTTCTTTTTGATGTTTTAAGTCTAAAGGAGTATTACTGTTACAAAAAAGGGAAAATGAACGAAACAAATAAAAGAAGAGGAAAATAAAGAAGAAGAAGCTAGTGAAGTCCGTCAGGGGCCAATCATTGCTGTAGCTGATAGTATGTGCCCGTGAGGATCGGACGAGGCTAGAAGATGTTGGAAATCTTCTTGTCATCATCAAACAAGGTCAAAAAGGCAATAAGAACCTCGATTCATGGTCATGAATGACTGGAGGGTCGAAATGGCTTGGGCCTGCCTTGGTGATGATCCGTTTGTTGTTGTTAGTGGTTAGAGATGTTTGGATCTACCTTAATGATAACTTGTCGATGTTGGTGAATAAAAAGACTCATATCTGCTCATTGATGACTTGTCATTATTGGTGGTTGGAGAAACTAGGATCCGTTTCGAATATAACTCATTAAGGTTTAAGGGGTCTTGTCGTGGGTGATTATGAAGGTGGGAAGTCTAAGTTAGGGTTAGGGTTTCGGTGGGCAGAGAAAAGAGGCAGCGGTGGCAGGGTTTCGATGAAGTAGGTTTTGGTGGATAAAGAACATAAGTGGCTGGTGCAATGTTTTGGTGGATTAGGATTAGGGTTATGGTAAGGACAATTGAACTTTAAGGTTAGGACTATGATACGATGTAGTAATCAAAAACATAAGTTTGAAGAAAGTTAAGGAGAGTTAGTTAATCTTTCATATCCTTTGGATCTATTATAAATAGTAATGTATTGGTTGTTTTACATAAAACCCATTTAATTGATAGATTATTACATCTCAACAGAAATATTTAGTTTTAGAATTTGGTTGGGCAAATTATAGCACATTTCTAATTTAGTATAGTAAATTTCAATACAGTAAATTTTGTTAACTTTAAGCAAAGTATTGTAACAGCACAGCTCTCTCTCTCTTTCTCTTTCCATTTTTCTTTTTCCCTTTTTTTGTTTATTTTTGTGGCCCGCTCCATGCCCAAGCCCACCGGGCTTTCCCCCTTTCCCTCCCCTTTTCTCCTCTCATACACTCGACGAAGGCCCCCAGGGCTTCGCTTTGTTTCATTCACCCCCGCGCCCCCATCGTTTCGTTCGACGAGAGACCTTAGGGCTTCGACCCTCGCTCTCACTCGCTCTCTATCTCGACAACATCGCCACCTCCTCTTTCCCTCTCTCACACGTTCACGGCGACAGTGCCTTCATGGGCTTCCTTCGACGCGACGCAACCCCTCCGTCCTTCTCTTGCTGTTCGTGGCACCCCTTGCTCGTCGATTAGGGTTTGTGGCCCCTCTTTGCTTGCTACCTTGGCCCCTTACTCGCTGATGGAGTACGTTGGCTCCTCTTACCTACAGTCTGCACTTCTTTGCTTGTTGTTGGGTTCGTGATTCTCCTTTGCTATGGTCTGCTTCTTTGCTAGCTGCTTTGAGGGTTTCGGTGGTTTCTTGGTTGCGGGTTGTTCCTTACTTGCTGATTGGAGTGTCGCTGCTCCCTCTTGCTTGCGCTCTGTGGCTCCTTGCTGGCTGTTGCTTG
The DNA here is from genome assembly GCA_030789695.1 of Scilla litardierei. Lineage (NCBI taxonomy): Eukaryota > Viridiplantae > Streptophyta > Magnoliopsida > Asparagales > Asparagaceae > Scilla > Scilla litardierei. The sequence goes on along the minus strand of JAULAV010003970.1, from coordinate 46,528 downwards.
CGGCTTGTTGTTTCATACTGTCGTTGGGTTCGGATGAGGGTTTGGTTTGCTATTTTTTTGGTTGTCGTTGAGGTTTGATCTCCTCCTTGCTTGCGGGTTGCCCTTTTCTTGCTTAAACTGGGTTCGGCTGAATCTCTTGCTTGCATGTTTTGATCTTCTTGCTATTTTAGGGTTACGGTGGTTCTTCTGCTTGCTGTCTGTTCCTGCTTGCTGGGTTGCTGGTTTCGGTGGCTCTCCTTACTTGCGGATTTGGGATCCTTTGTTGATGATGGTTGCGGCGTAGGCTTCTGCTGATGGTTGTTGCGTAGGCTTCGGATCTTAACTTCATCTTGGTTCTTCAGCTTCGGTTTCAGGTAGACTCTATCCCATAAACTCCAATTTCGATTTCTTTGCTTGTGTTGGTGTTTGGGTCTTATTTGCTTACAGATTGGGCTCTCCTACTTGTGGGTTTCGGTTGTCTCTTGCTTGCTGTTTTGAGTTCTTAGCATCCTTTGCTTAATCTTGGGTTGGTTGACTTTCTTGTTGTTCTGGGCTTCATCGCTGATGAAGTTGGTGGTTTCTTCTGCTTGCGGCATGGGCCCCATGACTGTTTTGAGGTACAGTGACTTCACTGCATGCAGGTTGGAGTTTTCTTGCTGTTATGGGGTTAGTTGGTTCCATTGCTTGTGACTTTGGGCTCCCTGCTGGTTGTTGAGTTGTGGTTGGCTTTTCTGTTGCTTGTTGGGTTTGGCTGAATCCCTTGTTGCTGTTTTGGGATTCATGGGTTGTGGTTGGATGGTGGCTGGCTCTTCTTGCTGGATGTGGGTTGTGGCTGGCTTATTTACTTGTTGTTTTGAGTTCCTTGCCTGACAGGTTTGGTAGCTTTCTTTGCGTGCTGTTTCAGGTATCTGAGTTATTGTTTGTCTCTTGGCTTTTCTTTATCAAGCAGTTATCACGGCTTCCTTCTTTCTGATTCATTGCATGGAACAGTTGGTGTTGCTTCCTTTTCAGTTCAGTTTGAAATATCTTGCCATGAGGAACATCCATGCTACTTTGTCACATGCCAGTTCCATTATCATGTTGTCTCTTGAGTTTACTAGTACCATTAAGTTTAATATTGTGTTAAATTGCATAGTCTTGGGTTGTTGCTTGAGATGGAACCTGCTACAAATTGGCTAGAGGATTTGAGGTGAAACAATCTTGACATGACATGATTATTATTGAATGCATGGCAAGCTTTGAGGTGTAACTATCATACTGGTTACTGTTGCATGCATGACAGGATTGAGGTGGATTGCAGTGGATCTCAGATCTCCATTGAGTACGTAGTTTAATCAATATTGAATATAACGACACAATAACTAATAGAATGATTACTTCAGCTTGACTCACCGGGTCTGGGGAAACTTATGATTGGAGAGTGCGGAAGCAACTGGGACCTATCTTCGGCTTCCCTGATTATTGGGGACGGGACATCCATCACTAGTGCAGATGGGTCCTAGAGTCCAGTGGGCAGACATGGACGGCCATCTTGAAGAGAGACATGTTATGATGGTTAAAATGAGTCCAGTGGGCATTTACAGTTTTGCAGCTCTTACAGTACGATACTTTCTTCTTTTGGACTTGGCCCGGGTAGCACCCTTGCGGTCTCAAGAGGGTCTAGCCGTTGCTTACTTTACTCTCCCTCATAAGTCACGGCCTAGGATTGGTTCACTTTAGCTAGTACTATCTTTGCAGTAGTTTGTGCTCATTTTAACCATCATAACATGTCTCTCTTCTGTACCCTTTCTAGCTGCTGCCACATCGCCTTTTTGTACCTCCTTACTCTCCGTTATGTGGGTTGTTGATTATCAGGTCAGGTTACTTCTTTGTTCAGTACTATCGTGTCTGTGGCTGCCTTGTTTCCTTTTGTGCACACTTACTTTTCTTGTCTCTTGATTAAATATTGTTTACTCTATTGAGTGTGGTGCGACTTCTGCTGCCACTAGGTACGACGCACAGGTTCACACATGTGTGTTTGAGCACGAAGAGTTGGAGCTTTCGGTACAGGACCTTGAGAGGAGTCAGAACTTTCAGTGCAGGACTGTTTAAGCCTTGACGTTGCGACATGTACGTGTTCCATTTACGTTTCAGTAGTAGTGTAGCTATTACTTGTCTCTTTTCTGTTCAGTACCGCGTTACATGTTTTACTGTCCTTACTTGTTTGTTACTGTCTTTTTCTTATTTAGAACTACGTTACTTGTCATTTCTAGAGTGTCTCCTTACTTTCTGCACTACTCCACATTGACTTCACTGGCACCTGCGGGATCTGTACACTCGAGTTTCAATTATAGCGGCACCCGCCAGGAGGTGGGGCGTTACAAGTATAATAAATTTCGCTAGAGTAACATCGCATATTATCATTGGAAATTTGTTATGTATCATTTAAAATATGCTATACTTTCAATTGGAAATGTGCTATAGTATCTATATGTGTATAATTTTGAGAAATATGATATACTGACAGTTCAAATTAACGATACTTCTAACGCAAGACAAACATGTAAGTTAGATTTATGTTGGTCTTCAAATGAAAGGAAAGCAAGAATGTTCTTTTATTTAAGTTGTACTTTTGATGGAATGTATTAAAGTTTGGATATCTCAATGATTATATTTATGACAATATCTCAATGATAATCGTTGGAACTGTGTTATATTATAATTGGAAATATGTTATGCTATGATTGGAAATGCGGTATGCTTTGCTAAGCCAATGTTTCTTCTTCCTCCCTACACTGGATCCATTTCTTTCCCTCTTCTCTCTCCTTAATCCCATGTCTCCTCCACTCACCCAGGCCCCAAATCGATCCATTCAACACTCACCCATCATCTCTTTCAATAGTAGATCAAAATCAACAATCATTTCTTCCTCTCTTTGAGAATTGATCTTGCATTGTCACTTGCAATCGTCGATGTTCATTGTCGTGTGTTCGCCATTGACCCATTGTGCTTGACATCCACAAATGCCGTTGTGCATGCTATCTTACCATTCTCTTCGGGCTCGCCATTCAGATCAATGGAGATTTTACTGATTTGAGGGCAAAATGAAAATTTTATAAATATCTTGATAAATCCATGAAATGCATATCCATAAATTAAAAATTGGGTCTACAATTAAACAAGCTTGATATCCTAGGCATTCAAGGCATTTTGAAACTACGCTGTTAAAAAATAAAATCATGATCAAATTTTGGGCATGGAAGTAGTTTTCCCTTAATAAAATCTAGTTCACCAGGACAATTGGTTACAGCCCGTAGCTATGTATAAGTTTTGTGAGACATATAGATTATTAATTTTCACATTACATGCCATGGCTATCCATAAATAATATAGGATGGATCTAACTTGATCATGAATGTAGATAATCAACAATGAAAATAAAAAGCAGAAGCACGTCCTTCAGGGCATTTGATATAACAAGGAAAAAGCTGCATATATGAGCATGCGATAAGAATTTGACAACTAAAACCAAAAAATTTGCTTTAATCAAACCCATAAATGTGATACCATTCTACATTTAATAGCTAGAATTCCATCTAAAAGATACCATATATTCATTTAAATCTTATGAACTTCTGAATATATTGTTGCTACCTCCATTAAAGGCCTTTTTTGAGAAGTATTTGGCCTTCAATCGCCGGGCATATGCAGTTTCATATTTTTTAAGCTTCTCGATACGCTCAACACTATCTCCATCCCTGGACAGGATAAAAATCCAACGTGTAAACTATGTCAAACATGCACTAGAAATTGTGCAAGATGCCAAATAGGTATTCTTGAACATTAGTAGTAACGAGACCAGGATGTTACAGTTTACATTGATATCTGTAGGTGTATAACTAAGGATGTACAGTTCCCTAGCAAGAAAGGGAGGGGAAAAGAACCCTCTAAATCTTATACTCACAGTAATAGAGGCCAACACGTTACATAACCATTAAGCAATATATAGAAGAAAGAAATCAAATCCCAACTCATGATATGTTGAAATAAAAAATATACAATTAACCAGAATGATAGGAATCTAGTCTACATTAGATTAAAATTTTCACTTTAGTTAGTGAGTCATTAGTTTTTGAGTTATTTTTGTTTGAGTTTTAGTAGGAAATTCAGTCCGTTTTAATCATTTTCTTATATCGATTGTAGTTGGAGTTGATTAAAGTTATAAGCTTGCAAAAAGACTCAAACTTAGTTTTATTTTCATTGAAGAAATTGATTAAAATTTGATTTAAACTCTCGTTTGCATTTTCCAAATCTTTTGCATTGAGAGTGTAAGAGTGTGCTTGATTGCCTAGGTAAATCTCCATGAGAGGTGTGTACGTTGGTGATCGTCAGTGTGCGAGGCTCGACATCTATGAAATCCTTAAATTTTCCCTCATATTATTAAATTTATAGATTTAGTTCTTTCCCAAATTTTCCTACCACAATTCCACTCTTTTGGTATGTGTTAAATTTGGTATAAGAACTGAAAAATCCTATTTTTCATCATCTTCCATTTCCATATTTTTCCATTAAACTAGCCGTTTCGCCTAGATTTAAATAATAATGTAGCTTTGTTCCAAAAACAAAGTAGAGAAATTTTTTCAAAAAAGAGATAGAAATAGGTCAGAAAAAAGAAAAAGAGAAAAGTCAAAGAAGAAAAAGAGGAAAAAAACCAAAAATTACTATTTTCTCCTAACTCCAGCCAGATCCTAGCCATAAACCCAAAACTGCCTGATGAAACCACATTATATGAAAGATGGTAGATATGGAATTTTTGGAGTCTTAGGGGGGCGTTATGGTAATTTTCGGTTTTTGGGGGGTCTTTTTGTAATTTTCAGCTTTCGGTTTATTTTCGTAATTTTATATTTTAGTGTATTATTTGTATGTGGCTAGGGAGATTAGAGAAAGGGTGTGTTGAATCTCGAGGGAAGACAATCTTTTGTTGGAGATTTCGGTTTCGTCTCGAAAAATGCTTAAGAGAGCGGTTCACCTCTCGAGCGTGGCTAAAAGAAAGCAAGTTTCTCTTGAAAGAACTCAAATCTATTTTGTATCTCTTTTATATTCCAGTTATCGATAAAAATCACACATTTCCCCATACCTCTTCTATTAAACTCTAAAAATCCCTCTTTTCCACTAAAAATCTCATATTTCCACCAAAACCCCTAACTTTATCCATTGAAACCCTAGCAGACCATATCAATTTGGTATCAGAGCTCCACTATTCATGGAGGCTTGCGTGAAATGACTTGAAGAGTGGACAAATCAGATGAAGGAAATGTATCCGTCGTTGAAATCCATGTTGAAGCAAATGGAGGGATTTGAGGAGAGTATTCGCCTTCTGAAGAAGACTACCAAGTCAGAATTGAAGACAGATGAAGTTAGCAGCATGGATCTGGGCACCAACGACAACTCCAATGCAGATCTGGAGCAAAATGTGACACCTTTGAACCAGAAAGGCAGAAAATCGACAACTTTGACACTGATCAACCCTCAGAAGGCGAGGAGAGACACAAGGAGGAAGGCGACGAATCTGTTTACTAGCCCCCGGGAGGCCTGTCTGACCTGCCTACAGACTTACAGGGCCAATTGGTCCTTGCAGGCTGCCTACAGGGCCGGCTGGGCTCTGCCCTTGCCTTACAAGCCCGGTTGGGCCTGCTCGAAGTAACGTAGGCCCACCAGGGCCTGTGCGCAGCCTTGCTGGGCCCACCATGGTCCGACAACACTCTACATGACCTGTCATGGCCCGCTGATACTTTTACGGGGGACCCATGGCACATGGTTCGCCCATAGACGACCTTCCGAGCATATACGTTTCTGTATTGGGCATGGAGGACCTTTTGTCGGGCTGCATGATCACCGTGACATCTATCTGAGCATCGTTGAGGGTGACAGAGGCCAATCTTATCGTTTTGACTCAGGAGGAGGCATGCAACCCACTTGGAGCAGCGTGGCCCACGAACTACATGCACCACCTTAAGAACAATGTGGTTATTTAGGGGCGAAATAATGATGTGACCGTGTTTTATGAAAGAGGACAGATTTGGAATTTTGAAGTCTTAGGGGCGTTTTCGTAATTTTTGGTTTTAGGGGTCTTGTAGTTTTCAGCTTTAGAGTTATTTATGTAATTTTGTATTTTTATTTTATTATTTATATGTGACTATGAGATTAGAGAAAGGGTGTGCTGAATCTTGAGAGAAGAAACTCTTTTGTTTGGGTTTATGGCTTTGTCTTGAATAGAAGCTTAGTGTTGGAGATTGAAGCTTCTCTCGAATAAAAGCTTGGGAGAGCAGTCCACCTCTCAAGCGTGGCCAAGGGAGAGCGAGTTCCTCTCGAAAGAACTCAAATCTATCTTGTATCGCTTTTATATTCCAATTATATCAATAAAAATTTCACATTTGCCTATATCTCTTCTATTAAACCCTAAAAATCCATCTTTTCCACTAAAAATATCACATTCCCACCAAAACCCCTAACTTTACCCATCAAACCCCCATCGGATCCAATCACTGTCGCACCCTGCCACCATTTCTAACTTCTTCTACCACCTTACTCGTCGCCATCAGCAGCAACACTCATCATCAAAATTATCATCATCATCACAGCCATCCCGTTGCCATCATCATTTTCATCCTCAATCGTCACCACCACCATCACTCGTTATCGCCATCATCATAGACATCCAATTCATCTTCGCTATTGTTGTCGACTCTATTCACTCCAGCCGATGTCTCTGTTCTCGTTAGAGAGCACTGCTGTCATCGATGTCTTTGTCGGAAAGCCTCACAAGTCACTGCTTTCATCGGGGGATTCTGCCATCACCAACAGCACCTTCAGCCACCCACAACATGCTTACATTTCATTGGAGAAGCTGTAGAAAACAACGGCTTGAAATCGAGCCGATATTATTCATTGACTCAATTTGAGTTGAACCGAGCCGACTTGAGCCGATCGAGCCAAGAAGTCGTTGACTAGTTAACTATTCTGACTGAGACATTGACCAAGCCGGTTAAACCATGCTATAGTGCGGCTTGCCCATTTACAAGGATTTTTTGAGTCATTTAATGTTATTTTTACGTATGATGTACTATTTTGATAATTTTGACGTCATTTCAAGCTCAATTACCGATCCGTTAGCCAGCTGCAAGCTAGTTGATGTCAAAATAAAGGTTGAAACCATTTTGATGAGTTTTGAGCAGTTTTATGTTTTCTATAAATTTTCTTAGGTAACGCACATCTGTTGCAGAGTGCAACTTTAGTGTCTCAGTCTTTTACGAATTCGATGGTTATCAAGGTTATGCAGATTGAGAGCCTCGTATTGAAAGATTTTTCGCTGATTGTACCCAAACCAAAAAGGAAAAGTACATTTATGCTCGATATAAACTCATAGGAAATGTTTACTATTGGTGGAATGCATATGATGAAGGATGTGAACAATGGGCACAAATGAAACACAAACTTTGATATTGATGTCTTCCCAAGTATTAGTCACCTCTGCCGCTAATAACTTCAAATGTTGAAATCGATTGATAATTTGATAAAATTTTCTAAGATGTACGTGAGTTGTTCAGAAAATCATGAGAGCAAAGCCTATAAGCAGAGCTGACAATCAAGATATTTCTTTAGTCTCAGTCAGAGTCCTAACCAGAGTCGTATGTTTAGCATGGTCAAAGTTTGAGCCAAAGTATTAACCAGCGCCTAAGTCTAAATCTGTGCCTTTGATTGAGATTGAGCTCGAGCTTGAGTCTGAGCGTCACATCATCAAACTTGGGTGATACATCAAGCTCAAGCTCGAATCGGTGATACATCAAGCTCAAGCTCGAATCGTCAAGCCCAACTCCGAGGACACCCACTTGTATGCACTTTCACATCATGTCCTCGAACATAAGAGATAGATTTACAGGCTTTTGATCATATAATTAGCGAGTCAGGTATATTATTCTTTTATTATACATCTACTTGCAGACATGCAATGATACTACAAAGATGGTTCCACGTTCATGGTTACGGATATTGGTTCTATTAATGTTAATCTTCCTTCTTTTTGACATGTGTTTTATATTTGCCTAAATTTCCAATTAATCTGCATTCTGTTAGCCAATACAATCTTTAAACTGCTCCATAACCTTCTTCCCTGATTATTGTATAGCTTAGGCTATTCGAACAAAGAGGACAATTGGTATATGATAAGAGGTTGGATGTTTTTATCATTTAGATGCTGAAATTGGATCAGTGACTTGCCCTGGTATTACTTTCATATTCATCAAACGCGGCAGATTAAGTCATACATGCCTTGAAAATTTAAAGCTTCTGCATCCTGAGTTTCATAATTTGTCTACTTTAGAATATGAGTTTCGTTAATTAGGAAAATACCACAGTGTATCTTACCAACCATGAGTCAGTAAATGAGCTAGAAACCTTTTGAGCGGGTCCATTCAGATATTTAGAGACATTATCATGTAAAGTTTAGATTGTGATTTAAGTATGTTGTCACTTTTATGGACGATTTTTCGTGTTTGACTTGGATTTATTTGATGAAAAATAGATCTAAATTTCTTTCAATTTTTGAGAGTTTTTATGTTGAAATAAAAAATCAATTTGGTATTTTTGTTAACCTTTTAATAAGTGATAATATAAAAGAGTACTTCAATAATTTGTTTATTACCTTTATATCAAAATTTGGAATTTCATCAATCTTCATATGCACACATATCCCAACAAAACTGGGATGGTTGAGCGTAAAATATATATTTATTGGAGGTTAAGAATCGATTTGATATTCCAGTTAAAATTTTAAGAAGCAAGAATGTAAAAGAGTATTTCAGTAATCCTCAATCTGAATTGTTCATATTGGAATTTAGAATTATTTATCAATCTTTATGTGCACAAACACCCCCAACAAAATGGGATGGCTAAGCGTAATAACAGATATTTATTGAAGGTTGCACGAACACTTCTTTTATATATGAACTAGTCATAACCCGTGCCCGTAGGCAATGTTCATTTAAGATTTTCTCCCAGGAAATCTTTGTTCCCCAAAAAATTATTTCCACAGCCAAAATTTAAAAGAATAAATTAGTGTAAAAATATTTAGCGGCGCGGGGACCTTCGTCGCGGAACAACAAATTCGGTGCGGACGCCTTTGGCGCGAAACAATAAATTCGGCGTGGAACAACAAATTCGACGCGGGCGCCTTCGGCGTGGAACAATAAATCATCGTTAAAAAATTTAACAACAAATTAGCGTAAAAAAATTTCGTGGGTGCCTTCGGCGCGGGCGCGAAATTAGCCTCCCTTATTTGGCAGTGGGCATGTGTTCGCATACATAGATGGATCTGACAGTGAGCTTGACATTAAATCACAGCCATAGGTTTGCCAACACGCATCCAGTGATGGCATTATGGTCCACATCTTTTTTCCACATTCAGAGAGACTGACAATTTTTCCCCTGCTGTATTAAATGAGGGATGGCATTGTGGTCCCCATGCACGCGTCCATAGGGAGCCCCCTGCATCCAGAGCATGTATGCGTCCATTGCATCTGCTGCATTGTGGTCTTTGATGGCTCACCAAGCCGCGTCCATATGCAATTGTGGTCCCCCCAATTGCATCTGTTGCATTGTGGTCCCCCCATTTGATGCCCCCCATTTGATGGCCCCCATTTGAGACCTTGAGTGAATTAAATGGAATAACAGAGCTTTCCACAAAAAGGTTTCCCCCCAAAATATAAAGATTTTCCCTCCAATTTTTTCACAAACTCAAATCCTATCCATTCATTTCTCAAGATTAAATCTGAGCCGTCTTTCTATCAACCCCTTTGTTCTAGTCAGCTTGTCCTAGTCAACAAAGCAATTCAAAAAAGTCCTCAAATGTAATATAGCTATTCCAAAGAGTTTTTGATTTAATGCTACTTTAATCGTTTGTTGTCTTATTAATCGTATGTCATCTAATGTGCTTAATGGGGAAATTTCTTGCCAATTGTTATTTTCTAAGCTCTATTTGTTTCTTTTATCACGTAATATTTTCGAAAATATTTGTTTTGTGAATAATTATGTTCCTGATGATTCCAAATTTGATCCACATTCTTTAAACAGTATGTTATATGGTAGTCTCGTAAAAATGCTATAAATATTAATGTCCTGCAACCAAATAGTCTTTTATGTCTGCTGATATTAAATTTTTTAAGTTCCAACCATACTTCACCAAATAAAAATACAAAGATAAATCATTAAACACTAATATTGATGATGTTTTGTTACTTTATCTGTTGCCCCTATATAAATCTGAAATTATGGAATTTACCAATGACGAAAAACAATTAGAACTTGGCCTTCAGATCCAATTTCAGCTCCCGGTACCTTTGCCCTTATTACCTCATGATTCTATGCCATCTTCCTCCTCGGATCATCCTTTTGAAATCTACATAAATAAAGGTGAGTTGGTTTTTGATTTGAATATCCGTATTTCTTTAAAAAAACTATTCCTTCTTGCACAAATTATTCTCTTTATAAACATGTGTCTTATGCCCATCTTTCTCAACCATACATAAATTTTCCCTTTTCTATAAATTCTTACCAAACTCCCAAGTTTATTTCTAAAGCTTTCACATCCAGATTGTTGTATTATAATATTAAATGAAATGAATACACTAAAGCTTAATGAAACTTAAGATCTTATACCTACCTCACCAATCAAGAATATATGTGGCTGCAAATAGGTGTACAATGTGAAGTTGAATTTTGATGGTTCCCTTTTTAGATTGAAGGTAGGGCTTGTTGCAAGGGTTATCAAGAGATGTTCTATCCATTTGCAAAGATGACATCAGTGCATCTATTGATCTCGTTGGCTGCCACTTATCATTGGAATTTGCATCAGTTAGATGTCAAGAATACATTTCTTACTGGTATTTTTAAGAAAGAAGTATACATGAAGCAACCATTACGTTTTGTTGTTCAAGAAGGTCAAGAAAGGTTTGCATATTGAAGAAATCTTTATATGACATAAACTAGTCACTGAGAGCTTGGTTTGAATATTGCGCATATTCCATGAACTAATTTAGTTTCAGATGATGTCAAAGTGATCGATGTCTTCTATTAGACCTATCAGGAAAGGCAGATTTTGCTAGTAGTATATGTTGATCATATTTTGATTAGTAAGGATGGTGTTTTTGGATTCAAAATTTGAAATAGTTTATTCAGAAAGAGTTTCGGATGAAAGATCTTGGATTGGACCACCACTCAGATACTTTCTTAGGTAAAGGTCGTATGCTCAAAAATATATTTATTTATCACAATGAAGTATGTTTTAGGTATGTTGTTAAGAATAGAATTTCATGGTGTAACATATCTCCTCATCAATGGATCCAAACTACAGACTTATAATATATCAGGGGGAGCTACTGCATGATCAAGGATGGTACATGAGATTGATTGAGAAACTAAACTAACTTACTATGATACACCCGGATATTTCTTTTCCGGTAAATGTATTAAGCCAGTTCATGATAATACACATATATACCAAAAATAAAAAAATCTCCCCCTATTTGCCTCTTGATTAGATCTTTGCAAGATATTCTATTATTCTGAATCCGTTAAATTTGTGATAGCTTGATTGCGTGTTAAATCCTTTTTGAGTTCGTCTATTACTATTCCCTGTGTGTGTGTGTATATATATATATGGTAAAGAGCGATCTTCCGTTGCGAAAAACCCATGCGAAAACCCGTGCGAAAACATTTTTTTTATTTTTTTGAAATTTTTTTTCAAAATTTTTTTTTGATGTTTAATCCATACAAATATATACCCCAGGGAAAATAATGGGTGAACCCGTTAGGCATTAGAGCACACATCCACCCGTTACAAATTTAACGGTTTCAAAACGTGCGAATTTGTTGAAATGCCTTGATCGAAGGCCAAATGACATTATTTCTAAACCATTATTTTTTGAGGGGGGTATAACAACATATAATTAGGGTGGAAAAAAGAATTTTTGAAAAAAATTTCTAAAAAAAACTAAAAACATTTTCGCACAGTGCGAAATGTTATCATTTGAAAATTTTCCTATATATATATATGAGGGAAATGTGCCTAAGAATGACCTCGGGTAGAGATACCTGAGCACACCCCCGCTGTTCGGGGTTTGCGAGTATTTTTTTGAAAAAATTTTTGCAGTAGGTAGATATACTTGTTATGTAGCTCCCCACAAAATTTCATGTCAATCCAACACCGTTTGAGCCTCCGTTCATCGATTTCAAAAACATTGCGCAAAACTGTCAAGAATCTGGACAGTTTTGCGCAACGTTTTTGAAATCGATGAACGGAGGCTCAAACGGTGTTGGATTGACATGAAATTTTGTGGGGAGCTACATAACAAGTATATCTACCTACTGAAAAAAATACTCGCAAACCCCGAATAGCGGGGGTGTGCTCAGGTATCTCTACCCGAGGTCATTCTTAGGTACATTTTTTGCTATATATATATATGCAAAAAATGTATATATATATGTGTGTGCAAAAAATGTACCTAAGAACGTGTGCAGGTAGAATTACCTACGCACGCCCCCCCTGTTCGGTGTTTTAAGTATTTTTTGCAGTAGCTAGATATACTTGTTATGAAGCTCCCCACAAACTTTCAGGTCAATCCGACACCGTTTGAGCCTCCGTTCATCGATTTCAAAAACGTTGCGCAAAACTATCCAGAATTCTGGATAGTTTTGCGCAACGTTTTTGAAATCGATGAACGGATGCTCAAACGGTGTCGGATTGACCTGAAATTTTGTGGGGAACTTCATAACAAGTATATCTACCTACTGAAAAAAAAATTCAAAAAAAAATACTTGGAAACCCCGAACAAAGGGGGTGTTCGCTGGTATCTCTGCCTGCGCATGTGCGCAGGCACATTTGCCCATATATATATGGATTAAATTTTGAAATTTTTTTGAAAAAATACAAAAGATAAAAATAAAATCTTTTTGCACCATCTTCCTGTCGAAATTTTCGCACATGATGATGGCCATATATATCTCGACTTATTTAATGCGAGAAGTGTGTGTAGCTAGACATGGACAACAGATTGTTTTTTGTTTTAGGTGGGCCCACGCAAAGGACCTTGAGCAGGAATTAAGCGTTGTACGTTTTTTCTCTCTTGAGTTGGGGTATTTATGTGGGTCCCACATGCCAAAGCTGCATAGACATCATGTAATTGGGTTATTGTGAATTTTTCAATCTGGGTTTAGGTAAGCCCTACACAAAAGAGCTTTTGTGAGGATATACATAAGCAAAGAACAGTCAAAGTAAAATTTGATTTTCCTTGCAAAAATACACCTCATAATTGAAAGATTTAGCAAACACGTAAAATTGCTGAGTCCACTACAATCTTTTGCAACTTTCATAAAAATTTGCAATTGTTTATAAATAACAACAGCAAAAAAACCACATTTACATGTAAAGGGTTTCATAGTAATATATAAAAATTAATTACGTAGCTAAAATTTAATCGCGATTTATTTTCTACAAACATAGATTTGTAATCAAATATACACAAAACTGTATTAGTAAATATCAATTTACCATATTTGTATTAAAATCTTTATGTTTTATACAATATTCTAATTCCAACTTTTTCTCTCTTCCAATTGTAATAGAGACGGATGCCATGGATAAACTAAATGGTATTGTTTGAGTCCTTAAAAACAAAATTCAACTCAATTCAAATTATATTAGCATGTCTTCCTTAAGTCAATACTTAAAAATCTTTGATTCTCAATTACATGTATTTATTAATTTGTCAATAAATCCTAAAAACTCATTATCTTATCAAAAATTATACCAAATCAAACATTAAAGTCTAAAACATGGTGTAGTTTTCAATTTTATTTCATGTGCATCTCAACATGTCCAAAAGTCTTATGTGTGTTTGTATATATAGAATTACATATATATGTACTAGTCGTAACACATGACCATAGGTTACAGTGCATTCAAAATATTCTCCGAAAAAATCAAAAAATTCAAAATCTCTCAACCACCAAAAAGTTTGCAGCCTCTCCAAAGTCATCTCAAGAAAATTTACAGCCACATCAAAATATTCCGCCAAACAAAAAAATTTAACCACATTCAAACTAAAATTGAGTTCACTCAAAGAATTTAGTTTCTCCTAAAAATTTTAATTTCCTCAAAGTTTAGTTCCCTCTAAATTTAGTTCATTCTTAAAATTTAAAATTTCGGTACCTTTCAGATTTATTTTCCCTCAAAATTTTAAATTAAAAATTAGTTCTTCCAGAGAATTTAGTTTCCCAAAAAGTTTAGTTAACCCAAAAATTTAGTTCCCTTCAGATATAGTTTGCTTCAAAATTTAAAATTTTAGTCCCTGCAAAATTTAGTTTCCCTCAAAATTTTAGGATTTCCACCTAAAATTTTTCCCCCAAAATTATCAGGGATTTCATCAAAATTTTAACAAATTCTCATCATACCCATTGATTCCTCAAGATTCAATTTCAGTCGTCCTTCTACCCACCATTTTGTCCTAGTCACCAATCCCATTCAAAAACATCACTCGATTGTATAATAGATATTTACATATATATGTAGAAGTACATATATATACACAAAATAATGTATATGTACTAAAAACGTAGGAAAAAATCTTACGCTATCGACACATTTGCATTGTTTTAAAAAAATTAATTTTTTTTGAAAGAGTGATCTAAATATCATAGATGACCTATATACCAAAAAATCAAGTTCACACCCTCTTATTTGTCCCTTGATCCGATCATTACAAATTCAATTGTTTTATATTAATAAACATTTTGTTACAGTTGATCGAGTGTTAAATACATCTAAGGTTCGTCCATATTTAGAGTTTTAGGGTTTTAGAATGTGTAGAACAACCCCAAACAAAATAATTTTAAAAAATTAATAAAACAATGAATTTTATGTTGCAAGCACATGAATTTTCCTACGCTAACAGTGTATATCCATTAACCTTATATGTAGATGCATACATAATGTATGCATGCATGTATTTATTTATTTATTTGTGTGTACGTATGTATTTTTTTTGAAAGGTAAGCTTCTTAACTCCACCACACATTACCGATAGGGAGCCTTGAGCCCATCACCTACCCTTGGGAAGAACATTTCATGACATTGAGCTAACCTACTTAGGAATATGTATGTATTAATAGATCTATATATGTATATGATATCTATATGTGTGTATATGTATGTCTGAAGTATGTGCATGTGTATGAGGTGAAAATAGATAAGTAACTATATGTAGAAAACTTCCGAGATCAATCCGCAAACCTTCTACTTCACACTTCATTATTTGGGAGTGGCAACATTTGCATTGACATTTATATGAGTTGACATTTATATGCTAAATCCTAACCGAATCTAGGAAACCATATGCTCTTTGTCATAGTTATCAATATCATACGATATGCAAGTTATATCATACGATACGATATAATACGGGACCAAAACTATACGAATTGTAAGCTCATATCAGATATGGCATGTATTCCATATCATACGATACGATATCATATCAACCGAAATTTATATCATCTGATATGATATATAATGTTGGTTTTTACTGTTTGAGCTATTGGATTTTGATTTTTTTTGGTTTTAAACCTAACATGATGCATAATTAGGGCTCGAGATCAAAACATTTCTTTATAAAACAGCAACTATTGAAATGGAGACATGTAGCTGAGCTTAAAGAAGAAATTCCATGATGAAATTGAAGATCAAAAACAAATTTGAAGATGAAATCCAAGATGATGAATGAAACACACTCAAAGATGATGCCATCGATGACGACGACGAGCTCCATCAACCACTTTGAACTCAAAGATGACTCAATCGATAAGCTTGATCGACCAATTTTGTGTGCTTTTTATTTTAGATTTTTTTGGTTTATGATTTTTAATTCAATTTTGTTTAATTCATTTTTCAGTTTATTTTAGGTTTTTTGCTTATAATTTTTAGTTTCAATTTTGTTTATTTCAAAATTTTAACATTTTAATAATTCAACAACGTAATCGAAGCTTTAATTTTGTTTATGATTTTTTATTTTATTTATGAACAGATTGAAGATGACTTAATTTTTATTTCAGTTTTTATTTAAAGTTTTTTATCTCAGTTTTGTTTATGCTTTTTAATTTCAAATCTGCAAGTAGTGATAAAGTAGTTAAATTTAATGTGAAAGTAATTTAAAACTTTAAGTTTAAGTAATCTAGTTAACAGTTTATTGAATGATATTCATATTTTATTATGGGACTACAAGAGTGATATTTTGTTATTTTGTTATGTAGCATTGTAATATATATTTATGTATGATATTTTGACATAATTGACTTTTCTTTTATAATATTTATGTGAATATGTCTACGTTTAATTGTTTACTTTACTGAAAACTTTTTTACTGCACTTTAGCTATCTTATTATCCATAACTAGTTATATTCTTAAATTTCTTTATTGGTTTTTTTTGATATATTTAGTTATTTGAGTGATTTACTTATTTTTTTTCAATTTATCAACTATCTTATGATACGATATGGGACCAAAATGATAACCGATAAGATATATGATACATCAATTTTTCTCTCTGCTCATTAATCTATTGGTGACAAAAGTTCAATCACCTCAAAATCATTAAAATTCTAACTATTTAATGCATGTGCAAAACATGAAATTGCATGATTGTTAATATATCTAGTGAATCATATGCTTTCTGTTTGTTGATCTAGGCTGTAAAAAATTTTGTTATTAAAACCTCCAACTATTTAAAGTTTGGGTGCATGTGTAAATCATTGAAATTATAACATTTTGGAATGTCTATGTATGAGGATGTGTAGATCAACACGAACATGAATTATACCGACTGACCGAAGAAAGGAGTGGTGCTTTGAACCTTCATACAAGGAAATTTCCTCCTACGACATCTCTTTCCCACTTATATACATGTGTGTCTGTGTGCATATGTATATAAGGTTAACTGAATTCGGAGCCCATTGGCATGAGGGTGTGTGACTAATAACCCCCAATTACGGGTTTAAACGAAGCAGTTACAAAGTGGATATTGTAAATTTCATGTCCGAATGCAAATTTTGAATCTACTACCCGAATCCAATCCGGTATTTGATCGGACATTGCCAATGCTATCCGTATCTGAATCCAATGGATGTATACGGATTCGGATTATCGGAATCCTCTTCTACTAGTATCTTTTTGGAATATGAAAAGTCAAAATAATCAGTAGAATCAAAATAAATGTTCGGAAATACTTTCTTCATAAACCACTTCAACAAAAAAAATGAGGCAATCAATTTTTGATATTGACTGCAAATATATGATAAGCATTAGGATTACACATCTGTAATCTAAAGAAATTTATATAAAATAAATTGCATACATATCACTAAAAGGGAAGTGACGTATGGTAGATATAACAGAAGCCATTTTCAGGAATAACCAATAAATTGTATTAAGCATAAAATCAAGCCCGTATTTTTATTCTTTTTTTATTACTTTCACCGTCACTGACCTCAGAGTCGCCTCCTCTTCCCTGATTTCTTGTCGGCAAGTTCCATCCATGGATATTCGATTCTCGAAAATTGCTCTCTCTATTTCTTGCTTTTCTCTCTTAGGGTTTATAATTTCGATTCTCAGACGATCATGGCTCTATTCGAGCTCTCCGCAGCTCGGCTTCCTCCGCCACCGCACGGGCCGCCGCTTCGCCTAAATCGGGCCTCCTCTCTCCTGGTCGCTGCTGTTGTCGTCTCTCCGTGTTAACAAAAAACGGGCCGGATCCGACCCGTTTATGCCGGAGCGACCGAACATTCACACCGGGTCTCCTTCGGATCTCTCTCCGACCCGACCCGTGCCAGCTTTAACCGGCCTACCCGAAACGGTTCAACTCGGCTCTAAAAATACGGGGAGGGGATTTGCGAACCCACTGTTTTACTCACGGGCACATACCACTTCTTTACAAGTTTTACATTCAGACTTTCTCAAACATTTTCTCTTTTTACACTGCTCATGTACCCACCGTTGTACTCTGACGCTGTAACGGCCGGTATTTCTAGGTATGTTGAATTGCGTGTGTGTTAGTATTTTTACTTCCGATTGTCTGAGTGTTTTTATCCGTGGAGTCGACGCGAGCGCGTCTAAATTTTTCACCGTAGTTTAATAGTTACTATAGTTATTTTAATTTACTAATTACCTTAAGTTATTTTATTAATTACAAAATTACGATTACTAATTTATTTTACTAATTACCAATAATCTTTAATCCACCACTTGGGTTAATTAGTTAATTAACACATCCACGTTTTTCTCATTCCGAGCCGGTTCCTTCCTCAAAACAGTTTCGATTCATTCCCCTAAAAAAATTTAGTCTTCCATCATTAAAACTAGGTTTGAATTTTAGACGTTTCGTTTAACACGACTCTTCCTTCTTAATTGAAACCTAACCTAACTCTTGACTAAATTCTCCCACCGTTAATGAACCCTGTCCCCTGCCTTTTCCTACTTCAAGGAGCACCGATCAACTCCCCTACAATGTTCATCAGCCCCATCATACAATTCTTTCACAGTTTCATCATCTTCACCCTTCACAGAAACCATTCGCAACCCAAATCACAAAACCAAATCCATCACAACTCAAAACCAGAAATTGAGGGGTAGAGAAACAAAAATCAAATCTGAGCTCGCCAAATTCAGATCTACATCTCCCAAATTCAGCCCCAATTCACAAACCAATTTCAGAACACAAAAATCAAAACCCTAATCTTTTTTTTTCCTCTTCCTCTTCCTCCTCCCTTGGCCGGCCCCTTCACCCTCTCCATCAGCCCACAGCCGAGCACCCCGCCAGATCCCGTAGTCGCGCGCCGCCGCAGCCGGCCCCGCGCCGCCCTAGCCGCCCAGACCCGAGCGCCCCAGGCCCCCCGCGTCGCCGGAATCCGCCCAAGGCCGACGCCCCCTGTCTCGCGCCGCCGTACCTCCCCTCCCCGCGCACCGTAAGCCCCCCTTCTCCCCTGTGCGTCGATTTGTGTTGCTGCCACTGAAACGGAAAAAAAAAGAAAACAGAACGACAGAATGAAAGAGAGAAGAGAAAGAGACAGAGAGAGAGAGAGAAAGAGAAGAGGGTGAATGTGAGTATTTTATTAAGTTGTTATATAAGAGGGGGTAAAGTATATATTAGTAATTTAGTAATCCAAGTGGGTTTCTGAACCAAGCTTCAGTTACGAAATCAATAGTCTAACGAATTTGCACAAAAGCCCTTTCGTGAACATGTAATTATTTGCCGCTCGGAGAAGCACTTAACAGGTAATTAAGTTATATAAGAGTTAAGTTAATTTTCATATAAATTAAGTTTAAAAGTAAAGTTATCTTAGTTAATAAATTTTTATATTAAGTTTTAGTTATAAGTTAGTGTAACTTGACCTCTTAACATAATTATTAATTCGTTAAACTAACTCGTTTGTAACATATGTGGACCAGGTACACCGACCGCCTTTCAAAACGCGCCTTTCACTACAGGGCGAAACGGTAACTCATCGTACCCTAGCAATGGGGTTTAAAAGCAATATTGATGCATGCCAAAATTAGTTTCTTTTATTGACAAAGTGTTTCACTTGAACAGTTAGCTAAACTTGATAAATTGCACCGTACCGTAAATGGAATTGGACTCTGTGACATGCTTAATCGTTAACCGAAAGATGTATGTAACGGCCGGTATTTTTAGTTATGTTGAATTGCGTGTGTGTTAGTATTTTTACTTCCGATTGTCTGAGTGTTTTTATCCGTGGAGTCGACGCGAGCGCGTCTAAATTTTTCACCGTAGTTAAATAGTTACTATAGTTATTTTAATTTACTAATTACCTTAAGTTATTTTATTAATTACAAAATTACGATTACTAATTTATTTTACTAATTACCAATAATCTTTAATCCACCACTTGGGTTAATTAGTTAATTAACCCATCCACGTTTTTCTCATTCCGAGCCGGTTCCTTCCTCAAAACAGTTTCGATTCATTCCCCTAAAAATTTTTAGTCTTCCATCATTAAAACTAGGTTTGAATTTTAGACGTTCGTTTAACACGACTCTTCCTTCTTAATTGAAACCTAACCTAACCCTTGACTAAATTCTCCCACCGTTAATGAACCCTGTCCCCTGCCTTTTCCTACTTCAAGGAGCACCGATCAACTCCCCTACAATGTTCATCAGCCCCATCATACAATTCTTTCACAGTTTCATCATCTTCACCCTTCACAGAAACCATTCGCAACCCAAATCACAAAACCAAATCCATCACAACTCAAAACCAGAAATTGAGGGGTAGAGAAACAAAAATCAAATCTGAGCTCGCCAAATTCAGATCTACATCTCCCAAATTCAGCCCCAATTCACAAACCAATTTCAGAACACAAAAATCAAAACCCTAATCTTTTTTCCTCTTCCTCTTCCTCCTCCCTTGGCCGGCCCCCTCACCCTCTCCATCAGCCCATAGCCGAGCCCCCCGCCAGATCCCGTAGCCGCGCGCCGCCGCAGCCGGCCCCGCGCCGCCCTAGCCGCCCAGACCCGAGCGCCCCAGGCCCCCCGCGTCGCCGGAATCCGCCCAAGGCCGCCGCCCCCTGTCTCGCGCCGCCGTACCTCCCCTCCCCGCGCACCGTAAGCCCCCCTTCTCCCCTTTGCGTCGATTTGTGTTGCTGCCACTGAAACGGAAAAAAAAAGAAAACAGAACGACAGAATGAAAGAGAGAAGAGAAAGAGACAGAGAGATAGAGAAAGAGAAGAGGGTGAATGTGAGTATTTTATTAAGTTGTTATATAAGAGGGGGTAAAGTATTTATTAGTAATTTAGTAATCCAAGTGGGTTTCTGAACCAAGCTTCAGTTACGAAATCAATAGTCTAACGAATTTGCAGAAAAGCCCTTTCGTGAACATGTAATTATTTGCCGCTCGCAGAAGCACTTAACAGGTAATTAAGTTATATAAGAGTTAAGTTAATTTTCATATAAATTAAGTTTAAAAGTAAAGTTATCTTAGTTAATAAATTTTTATATAAGTTTTAGTTATAAGTTAGTGTAACTTGACCTCTTAACATAATTATTAATTCGTTAAACTAACTCGTTTGTAACATATGTGGACTAGGTACACCGACCGCCTTTCAAAACGCGCCTTTCACTACAGGGCGAAACGGTAACTCATCGTACCCTAGCAATGGGGTTTAAAAGCAATATTGATGCATGCCAAAATTAGTTTCTTTTATTGACAAAGTGTTTCACTTGAACAGTTAGCTAAACTTGATAAATTGCACCGTACCGTAAATGGAATTGGACTCTGTGACATGCTTAATCGTTAACCGAAAGATGTAATTGGAAAAGTGAGAATGGTGATTGACTCGTAAATTGTAAGTACGGTAACCTGCACACACACAACTGGGTTTTTGGGGTAACTTATAATGGCGAGAGTACGAGAGCGACTAGTCCAGACTTTGTTGTCACTGTGCGGGTTCTAGCAACCCATAACAGTGCCGGTGACAACCATCACAGATCACAGATCACATATTATTGCACATTACTCAGAGAATTGGTTCGCCCGGGTAGCACCCGCGGCAAGAGTTGGCCTCTTGGTTGCTTATTGTACCCCGCATTATAAGTCACGTAGGCTCAGGCACAACTAAAAGTCTCGTAACTGGTCATTTTAGATATTGTTATTGCTGATAGAAGTAGACATCTATGTTACGTTTCTGCTCTATTGCTCGCACTTTACTTTTTAGTTTGCCATGTTAGTTTTGCCATGCTCATTTATTGTTTTAAATAACATGCTAAAGATACTTTGAGTTACGTCTGATCCTGGCGACCCTTCTTTTTGTGGTGGTCTCGCCAGATACAGCACAGGTTGAGGAAGTTGCACCAGGGACTGCAGACGCTGAGTTTGCTGTAGAATTTGACCAGGAGGACGCTGGTTACTAAGTGTGAGTGTGAGTGTGTTTGTTTTTATTATATGTATCAGAGTGGCTTGCTTGGTGTGTATTTGTATTCTCGAGTTGTATTTTCTTTTCATGTACGCTGCTGGTTTGTAATAAGGTTTACACCACTTTCATGTATGAGTATTTTGGCGCATTTCTGCAACAGAGCTTGTATTGATCTCATTGGTGCCTAGCAGGACCTGTGCATTTCCAAATAGTAACGGGCCCCAAGAGCGGGTCGTTACAGGTTTGGTGGCCCATGCAGGTCCGCGCTAAATACCACATGAGCAGTACAGGAAGTTCAGAATGTGCCGTATAAAATATTCAATGAAACTGATCAAACCTTATGAAAACGCAGGAAAGCAATGGAAAGGAACACTTCTGGAAGCGAGGACAGTGCGTTTGGATCCGGGATCAATCACCTGAATGGGGGTCCCAACCAAAATGATGCTTGCAATGGAGCCAACACCGGTCCGAACGCGACAGCATTTTCGACCGCACCATTGTCTGCAGAAGATTGCATGCGGGGCATGTATGCCCTTCATCAGCAGCTTGGACAGGCTTTGGAGCAGGCTTTGCGCAGAGAACAGAAAGCTGACCCGAGTGTTTATCACTTTCGCGGGATAAACCTGAAGACTTTCGCTGGGACTGAGAATCATCTCCAAGCGGAAGAATGGCTCAAGAGAATCACTGATGATCTGAGAGCATCTCAGATTCGAGATGAAGCATGGGTGGCTACCGCCAAAAGGCAACTAACTGATGGTGCTCGAGACTGGTGGCAGGCGGTAGAAGACCGCTTGGGATTGCCTATTTCATGGGATGTCTTCACCAAAACATTCAATGCTCAGTACTTTCCCCCACAGGCAAAGATCCTGATGAGGAAGAAGTTCATTAACCTAAAGCAGGGTTCAATGACCGTGGATCAGTATGACGCTGAGTTCTCCAGGCTCAGCAGGTTTGCCCCGGAGATGGTTGTAGATCCATTGACTCGAGCCCAGCAGTTCCAGCAGGGGCTCAACATTGAGATTTGGAGGATGATGGTCGGTGCTAGTCCAACCACACATGCTGAAGTTTTAGCCATTGCTCGGAACCATGAGATGGTTGAATTAGAAGCAAAGGAAGAGCAAAGGCTGACAGCACCTGCAAGGCCCCCACCAACCCAAGCTGGGCCAAGCAGACGGCCACAGATACACCACCCTATTCAGCAGGTTCAGTTTAAAAAGCCAGGGCAACAGCAGCAGGCACTCCCGGTCTGCCACTTTTGCGGAAAATCTGGACACATCAAATCTGAGTGTCGAGGATTTTTAGGCCTTTGTTTGGTTTGTGGAGACCCTGGACACGTGGCTAGGAATTGCCCACATCATAAACCACGTGCTCCAGCTCCGGTTCCAGTACCAGCTCCAGCTCCTCGTGCTGACCCGACTGGGAACGCCCCACAACGTCCACCTCTACCTCCACAGCAGAGGGTGTTCTAGCAGACGAGGCAGCAGCCACCACCGAGATGCCAGGCTTACACCATGACCGTCGAAGAGGCTGAGGCAACCGGTGAAGTGATCACAGGTGTCATACTAGTAGCTGGAAACCCCGCCCTCTCCTTGTTTGACTCGGGAGCATCACATTGCTTTCTGGCGAGTCGATTCGTTCGCACCCACACTATTCCTGTCAAACCTTTAGCATCCGGTTGGAACGTCAACACGGGTGGCGGAGTGATAAAGACGACCCGTGGGTATCCACAATGCCCAGTGGTTATTTGTGGGCGAGCGTTATTTGCTGACTTTATGATGATAGACATACCGAACTTTGATGCTGTATTCGGGATGGATTGGTTGGGGACTTTCCATGCCACCATCGACTGTAATCGAAGGAGGGTAGTCTTCGAGATTCCTGATCATCCAAAGTTCGAGTTCATTAGTGGAAGCAGATCAGTAGGCCCAGTGGAGTTCAGAGCCAAATCGACCGAAGCAATGGCAGCTGCTATGGAAGCTGAGCCTGAGATACCAGAAGTGGTTCGAGAGTTCTTGGATGTGTTTCCAGACGACCTTACAGGTTTGCCTCCAGATCGCACTCTCAAATTTGCCATAGAACTAATGCCAGGAGCTCAACCAATATCTAAGGCACCGTATCGTCTAGCACCATCTGAGCTAGAAGAATTGCGGGTCCAGCTAGATGAGCTTCTAAAGAAGGGATACATACGACCCATTGTATCTCCCTGGGGATCTCCTATATTGCTGGTGAAGAAGAAAGATGGATCCCTTCTTATGTGCGTTGACTACCGCGAGCTGAACAAAGTCACCGTGAAGAACAAGTACCCTCTACCGCGCATCGACGATCTTTTCGACCAGCTTGGTGGGTCAAGCATCTATTCGAAGCTGGATCTGAGGACGGGATACCATCAAGTGAAGGTGAAAGACGAAGATATTCCCAAGACTGCATTCAGGAGCAGATACGGACATTATGAGTACTTAGTAATGCCGTTTGGTGTAACCAATGCACCCGCAGTATTTATGAGTCTCATGAACCAAGTATTATATGAATACTTGGACAAGTTCGTAGTAGTCTACATCGACGACATTCTCATCTACTCGAAGAATGCAGTGGAGCATGCTGAGCATCTCAGGAAGGTTCTCGAGACCCTGAGAAGACACCAGCTTTTTGCCAAACTTAGCAAGTGCAAGTTTTGGCTGAACAGGGTGGCGTTTCTAGGCCACATAGTGCCCGGAGAAGGAATTGCTGTCGATCCTGAAAAAGTAGCAGCTGTTCAAAACTGGCCAGTCCCCCGAACGGTGACCGAAATTCGAAGTTTCTTGGGACTTGCTGGCTACTACCGGAGGTTTATCAAAGACTTCTCAAAGATCTGTAGGATCCTGTCCAAAATAGAGTTAGGATCGATAATATGAAGTTTAGACTTACGCTTGCGTATGCGGCACGGTAGTCTACGAACTTCGCCTTCGGATTCGCCACGACGGATCGAGTCTTCTCACGAACGGAGTAAGGCTACTAATCCACAATCTAAATCTCTACTTTAGATTAAGAACTTGGATAAGAGGGAGAGAAAGGATTTCTGCAGAGCTTCGCTATGATGAAGATGCATGCATGAATTTCATGCAAAAGGTGTAAGAAATGGCTTACCCTTGGGTCTTATTTATAGCCCCCAAGGTAGTTATTTTAGGGTAAGTTGTTCCTTTGGAACAACTTAATTAAGGTGTACCATGATACATGGCATATTATAAGCTTAAGTTGTACCATATACATGGTACAACATAAGCTTAAGATATTCCCCCTTTATTAGCCATATGTCGCATGCACTTATGCATATATAATGCGACTTTCCCACTCATCCAGAGATCCTCTCCGCAAGGGAACAGATTCCCTTTGTACACGACTTCGTGTACGCGACGTTCGAGGTCCGTATTCCCTCGTACATCCCCCACAAGGGTGTACAAAGGTTTTCCATATCCAACATCTCCCACTCACACTTGAGGGGATTGTAAGAGAACGTCTTTCCCTTAGTTCTTTCATCTGTCATACCGAGAAATAGACCGTGCGACCGTCATGCGCGTAGAGTCTGTTGTTGTGCACTTGTTAGAGATACACAACGACCTCGAAGGTGCAAAGTTGAGTAGTTCAACGCATGCTTTACCCTAGATTATTTCTTCACATTTCTTATACTTTATATTCAACAATTGAATCCCATCTGGATTACAATTGGCTGGCCAGCTTTGAATCATTAAAGTCCAAATGCGAATATGAAATCAATCTTCCTCTTCTTGCGAACCTTCTGATCTTGACTAGACTCGCTTTTCTAATGTGCCCCGCCGAGCCGAATTATCATAGCCCATAAGTAACACGCTAAGATAGCGATCATTTCGTCAAATCTAAAGGAACCAATTGGAGTCCTTGAGGGTAAGAGTTAAGACCCATATGGCCTTTGAGTCTCACATAATAGCAAACACTATTGCTACTAACTCAGTGGTCGAAATGCATACGTGGTATGAGCACGTATTACAACATCACTCCTTTCCCAGGGAGAGTATGTCTTAATGATGTTGTACGGATGAAAAGATCAGACACCACAGTGACTATCTTTTTGAGTCCCCTTACTACTCGTGAAATATTCACGGACTCTCATCCTACATAAGACAGATAGAAAAAAATCCTATGAGATCTCTTTCAAATATCCTTGTGATACAGATCTCAGATCTTTTGTAAGCATCCATATGATGCAGATCTTTCATTCGACTATCTTGTTTAAGTCATGACTCTAAATCATTCGTCTAATGATTTTGACTTTAAACTAGTCTCATCTCTATCTTATCCATCTGATAAGATAAGGCGGTTGCTCATGTGAGAGAGCCAACCTTAATCTGTCCGACATACACACAATTCAGCTGAGATTTCAAAAATGTACACAAACATTTCTTAAGAAATTCATATGCAATATTTGAAAAAGAACTTATTCTTTTATTAATTTTGATCATTTACAGACATGGGAATTTACATTGGTACAACTCAGCTCTTACGCAATCCTTGAGATGATAAGTGTTTGTAAAACACATCTCTGGGGATCGCCTTCGTAAGCGGATCCGCTATGATCTCATGCGTAGATATGTACCTTATGTCTACCTTCTTGGTCTTATCATAGTCTTTTGCAAATTTGTAGCGGATATCTATGTGTTTGGTCTTACAATGGAATTTCGGATCTTTGACATAGGCTATAGATGCTTGACTGTCGCTGTGTATAGGTACAACACCTGAGTCACTTGCATTAATTAGCCTGTCTAAGAACTTCCTAAGCCAAACAGCCTCTTGAACTGCCATGCTAAATGCTACAAACTCGGCTTCCATGGTTGAAAGTGCGATGCAGGATTGTTTCTTGCTACTCCAGGATATTTGCACCAGATCCGAGTAGAAAAACATATCCTGAGGTCGATCGTCGCTCATCGAGATCACCCGCCCAATCAGCATCAGTGTAGCCTTCGAGCCTCAAGGCATCTCCTTGATAGCATAAAGCAAAGTCTGCAGTTCCTTTGAGATACCGCATTATCCTCTTGACCGCTTTCCAGTGTACTTGCCCTGGGTTGGATTGGTAACGACTTACCATTCCAACGGCAAAACAGATGTCCGGTCTTGTACACATCATGGCGTACATTAGACTACCAACTGCACTGGAATATGGAACTTTTTCCATAATCTCCTTCTCTTTTTGGTTCTTCGGACATGATTTCAGACATAAATTGTCGCACTTGCTTATTGGAGTATCAATGGACTTGCAGTCCTGCATATTAAAACGTTCTAGAACCTTCTTTATATAAGTCTCCTGTGAAAGAGAAAGAAGTTTCTTTGAACGGTTCCTTGAAATCTTAACTCCAAGGATATATGCGGCTTCTCCTATGTCTTTCATCTCAAAAACTGATGAAAGCCAAGCCTTGATATCCATCACAAAGCCCTTGTCATTTCCGGCTATTAAAATGTCATCTACATATAGAGACATAATAACATACTTGTTCTTATTCCTCTTGATATATACACAGTTATCTTCATCAAGCATGGAAAATCCATTTGATAAGACAACCTCTTGAAATCGTATATACCACTGCCTCGAGGATTGTTTAAGACCATATATGGATTTAAGAAGTTTACAAACTTTATGTTCGTTTCCTTCTTTTACAAACCCTGTTGGTTGTTCCATATAGATCTCCTCGTCCAATTCTCCATTGAGAAAAGCAGTCTTTACATCCATTTGATGTAATTCGAGGTCTAAGCAAGCTACCATTGCCAGAATCAGGCGAATTGAGGTAAAATGAACAACAGGTGAGAAGGTCTCTTCGTAGTCTATCCCTTCCTGTTGCGTAAAACCTTTCGCGACAAGGCGAGCTTTATATCTGTCAATAGAGCCATCAGCCTTATGCTTGATCTTGAGAACCCATTTGTTCCCAATAGCTCTACGTCCTCTGGGTAAGTCAACTAAGTCCCAGACTTGGTTAACTTTCATGGATTCTAACTCCTCTTGCATCGCTTCCATCCATTTGTCTTTAGCAGGGCAAGATACGGCCTGTTTGAAAGTAGCAGGCTCGTCATCTTCTTGTAGTAAAGTCATAAAGGTTTGCGGAAATTCATCCTCAAATCTTAGAGGAGCCAACCTTGTACGACTACTACGTCGTATTTGAGATTCTTCACGTCCTTGTTGACTTGAATTTAGATCAATTCTAATTTCACTCCCACTTGGATCATTATTCCCGTATGGAATAGGATAATCGTCATTCGTATAATCCATTGGTGAAGGTTGAAACGTATTTTCATTTTCACCAAGAATTCTCCCACTCGAATGAGGTAATCCTTCTTGATCATAAATCTCAAATAGAGATAAGTCCTAACTTATCTCGCCCTGTCTTGGAAACTCGTTTTCCAAGAAAGTGACATCCCTCGACTCAAACTCAATTAGCCCACCATTGTCTTCCTGACTAACAAAAACATAACCTTTGGAGTTTTCTGCGTATCGTATAAAGATACATTTCCTTCCCCTTGGCCCAAGTTTGCCATACTTATGGGAGGAAATATGTGCGTAGGATGCACAACCCCAAGGTTTCAAAATGTTTAAGTCAGGAGACCTTTGGTTCCACAACTCATAAGGAGTGGAGCTAACTGATTTCGAGGGTACACGGTTTAAAATGAAAGTGGCCGTCAATAATGCATCTCCCCAAAAGGTGATTGGCAAGTTAGCTTGCGCCATCATTGAACGGACCATTTCCATTAAAGTCCTATTTCTCCTTTCTGCAACACCATTTTGTTGAGGAGTATAAGGCATAGTTACCTGATGTACTATGCCTTTTTCATCACAAAGTTCCTTAAAACTTATTGATTGATATTCACCGCCCCTATCGGTTCGCAAGACCTTAATCTTGCGATCTAATTGATTCTCCACCAAACTCATATAGTTTTTAAAGCAAGCCAAAGCTTCACTTTTGTGGGATATCAAATAGATATGTCCGAATCGGGTGAAATCATCAATAAAAGTGATGAAATAGGACTTTCCGCGTCTTGTCTTGACATTCATCGGACCACATATGTCCGAATGGATAAGCTGTAATGGAACCTCGGCCCTTGTGCCGGTTCCAAACGGCTTGCGACAAGATTTCCCCACAAGGCAATGTTCGCAGGTCGATATTTCAACCTTTGAAACATTGGATAGAAGGCCACGTTTGGCAAGTCTATCCATACGCGTTGGTCCAATATGACCAAGCCTTGCGTGCCAACAATTCACATCAGACTCATAAGTCTTAGAATTTGCAATAAGGAAATTTTCATTACATGAGGAATCATACATTGTACTTATTACAATAAATCCTTTAAATACAAACCCAGTACCAATAAGAGTATTATTACAACTTAAGTCCACATTACAATCATGAAAAAACCAGTTATAGCCAAGACCCATTAATACAACCACAGAAATTATATTCCTTCGAATATCTGGAGCGAAGAGGACATCATGAAGTAGGAGAGTGCGGCCGTTGTCCAAGACTAGCTTGCAAGTCCCAACGCCTTTCACTTCAACACGTGTGTTGTTTCCTACATAGATCCACTTCGTTCCTTGGGGTATCCGGTGATACTCCACGAAGGACCGTCTGTCCCTTGCTATGTGGTCGGTGGCACCTGAATCAATTATCCAAAACGGATTAGATTCCACAAGAAATATCGAACTAGAAACACATATGTAACTAGTATATTTACAAGTTACCTCGTCCCCTCCACTCGTACACGAACGAGCATAGTGACCGAGCTTGTTGCACTTGAAGCACTTGATCCTCTTCAAGTCTTTCTTCTTGTGCCATTTCTTGTGCCCACCCTTATGTTTGGGTTTTTTGGTAGACTCAGGTTGCTTATTACGTTCATTAGTGAACTTCGAACGATTTTTCCGTTTCTTTCCCCCGTGTGAGGAACTAGCAACCATGTGCACTTCTGCACTTGGTTTGGCAGCCGCAAGCCGCTCTTCCTCTAATTCGAGGTGCTTGGAAACATCGCTGAAGGTCTTGATGCTCTCATTGTGAGTGAGATGCATCTTCATTTGATCCCACCCATTTGGTAGGGAACGTATGACTGCTTGGATTTGTTGCTCATCAGTGAGCACATGACCTGCGTCCTTTAACTCCGAGATAAGGTTCGCCATATGTCGCAGATGTTTCCCCATGGAATGATCTGGACGTTTCTTATATGTATCGAACCTTATAGTTAAGGCGCGAAGTTTGGACACCGATGTGCCACCGAACTTCTCCTCTAGCTTGGACCATATGTCCATGGCTAGGTCATGTTCTCGGAAGATGCGCATTATGTCATCAGCCATACTGCTTAATAACGTAATGCGCGCTATCTTGTTCTTCGGAGACCAAGCATCAAAAGCTTCCTTGTCTCGTCGGTGTTGGGCCGTAGTGCCTAACTCAGGTTCAATCATAACGTTCTTTAGAGTTTCGAGCACTTCTTGCTCCTCTAGAACGTATTGTATCTTGATGGACCAAAGTTTGTAATTATCGCCGTTGAGTTTTTCACCT
The DNA here is from genome assembly GCA_030789695.1 of Scilla litardierei. Taxonomy (NCBI): domain Eukaryota; kingdom Viridiplantae; phylum Streptophyta; class Magnoliopsida; order Asparagales; family Asparagaceae; genus Scilla; species Scilla litardierei. The sequence continues at coordinate 16,000 of JAULAV010003970.1, read as the reverse complement.
TTGTTTAACTCAGCGACGATATTCTTTGAAGCGGAAGACATTTTACTTTTAAAATGCTGCAAAAGACATAAAACCAAAGGTTTGATCAAAAAAATTGCATTGAAAAATTCTTAAAATACAATTCCCATTTGAAGTGAAAGTAGAATATCTCATTTGGATGGTTCTAATTTCAACTCCCACTTGGAATGATATTTATAATTTGATAAGTTACTTTCGAAAAATATTGAAGATGTTACTCTAGAATCGGAAAGGTCACTATGTTTCCAATCACCATCTAGATTAACTTTCAATATTTCTCCCTCACTTTATCAAAAGTTAGTACTCTTATAGTACTTCGCAGCGGAAAAGCGTTTTTGAAAACGTATTTTTCAAAACGTATGAAAACGTATTTTTCAAAAAAAATTATATTTCAACTTAGTACCCTTATGATACTAGTGAAACATTCGACATTTCCTGACCATTTGTCGGGAATGAGTCGTAGCCGTGCCTAAGTCGGATCCCCCTTTTGGGGATTCTTCTGCAAATTATTGTCGCCGGCTCCCGTATGGATCCAGGCGTTTCCCCCCGTATGAGAGAATTTTGATGCAGACGACTGTTGTTTGGCCCCGTATGGGCTAGTTCGACCAAGGCCTTTTGCCGAATTGGTCTGAAACTTCTCCCGGCCAGTGCCGATCAGTCCGGCCCCCCGGCCAAGGACGGCCTGCAGCAGCCCTGGCCACTGCCAGGGCCGGCCTGGCCACTGGCCTGGCCTCGGCCAGAGGCCGGCCAGGCCTCTGCCTGGCCTGGCCACTGCCAGGGCCGGCCTGGCCACTGGCCTGGCCTCGGCCAGAGGCCCCTGGCCGGGGCCAGGGCCTCTGCCCTGGCCTCGGCCAGGGCGGCCGGACCCTGGCCTGAGGCCAGGGCGCTGCCCTGGCCTCTGCCAGGGGGCCAGGCCCTGGCCTGAGGCCAGGGCCTCTGCCCTGGCCTCGGCCAGGGCGGCCGGACCCTGGCCTGAGGCCAGGGCGCTGCCCTGGCCTCTGCCAGGGTGGCCAGGCCCTGGCCGGGGCCAGGGCCTCTGCCCTGGCCTCGGCCAGGGCGACCGGGCCCTGGCCTGAGGCCAGGGCGCTGCCCTGGCCTCTGTCAGGGCGGCAAGGCCCTGGCCGGGGTCAGGGCCCCTGCCCTGGCCTCGGCCAGGGAGGCCAGGCCCTGGCCTGGCCGCGGCCAGGGCCTTCGGGCCCTGGCCGTGGCCGGTCAGGGCCGGCCGGCCATGGCCCGGCCATGGCATTTTGGCCTTGACCGGCCATGGCCCTTTTGGCCATGGCCGGTTTCCCCTTTCATGGGTGGCCGCACACCCCCGCCGGAGGGGGTTGTCGCGGTGGTTATTGGCCGTAGCCAACCCCCTCCGCATGGGGAGGGGGGTGCATGGCCTTCATAACCCATTTGGCCATGGTGCACATGCACAAAAAATTCATCTTCCCCGATGGGAATAACCACCACCTTCTTCTCCGGTGAAGCACCCGTTCGTCGAGGAAGTAGTTGTCCTCCAATGGCCGTGTGCCAAAAAATGAACCCACTTCAAAAATTCGTAAACTACGCGCTCCACATGAAGAGAGCGCCCATTCCCTATGAATGGAGACTCAGCATCCATGAAGAGAGCGAGTTTGACGATATGAACGGTCGGTTCTTCCCGTCACGGAGAGTTCCTGCCATATCCGTAATGACAGAAGACCCTAACGTGAAAAGAACAACCGCTGCGTTCTCTCTGTCACGAAGCGTTCCTACCATATCCGTAATGGTAGGATACCCATCCGTGAAAAAGACAACGACTCGTTCATAGTTTCTCCGGGGCGAACCCGTATGGCTCTGATACCATTGTAGGATCCTGTCCAAAATAGAGTTAGGATCGATAATATGAAGTTTAGACTTACGCTTGCGTATGCGGCACGGTAGTCTACGAACTTCGCCTTCGGATTCGCCACGACGGATCGAGTCTTCTCACTAACGGAGTAAGGCTACTAATCCACAATCTAAATCTCTACTTTAGATTAAGAACTTGGATAAGAGGGAGAGAAAGGATTTCTGCAGAGCTTCGCTATGATGAAGATGCATGCATGAATTTCATGCAAAAGGTGTAAGAAATGGCTTACCCTTGGGTCTTATTTATAGCCCCCAAGGTAGTTATTTTAGGGTAAGTTGTTCCTTTGGAACAACTTAATTAAGGTGTACCATGATACATGTCATATTATAAGCTTAAGTTGTACCATATACATGGTACAACATAAGCTTAAGATATTCCCCCTTTATTAGCCATATGTCGCATGCACTTATGCATATATAATGCGACTTTCCCACTCATCCATATATCCTCTCCGCAAGGGAACAGATTCCCTTTGTACACGACTTCGTGTACGTGACGTTCGAGGTCCGTATTCCCTCGTACATCCCCCACAAGGGTGTACAAACGTCTTCCATATCCAACAAGATCGCAGGAGCCTTGATGCGATTGACGAGAAAGGATGTGGTGTTTGTTTGGTCAAAAGCATGTAAGGATGCTTTCCAAGAACTGAAGAAGAGGTTGACGACTGCACCCATTTTGATCATTCTAGACTGATCAGGAGGATTCGAAGTCTCCTGTGATGCATCTGGTAAAGGACTTGGATGCGTGCTACATCAGTATGGTCGAGTCGTAGCATATGCATCCAGGCAGTTGAAGATCCATGAGAAGAACTACCCCACTCATGATCTTGAGTTGGCGGCAGTAATTTTTGCATTGAAGATTTGGAGGCACTTCCTATTATGGGAGCACGTGAAGGTGTTCCCAGATCATAAGAGTCTGAAGTATCTCTTCACTCAGAAGGAGCTCAACATGCGTCAAAGACGATGGATAGAGCTCATGGCGGATTATGACATTGACCTTCAGTACCATCCTGGGAAAGTCAATGTCGTACCTGATGCATTGAGTCGTCTACCAGCGGTGATGACCCTTACGACTCAGTGGAGATTACAGCAAGAGATGCGGGACATGGGTATAGAAGTGATTCTACTGGGGATGATTGCATCTTTGATGGGCATGCACATCCAGTAGACATTGGTGGAGAGGATCAAGACTGCTCAGATGGATGATGGGAAGCTGCGGAAGATCAAAGACCTGATGATAGCATGCCAGAGGCCAAATTTTAAGATTCATGCAGATGGATCCTTAAGGTTTGAGGACAGGATCTGTGTATCGTCTGGCGCCATTAAAGAGGAGCTGTTAGAGGAAGCTCACAGTTCTCCATACTCTATACATCCTGGAGGTACCAAGATATATCAGGATCTACGACAGCATTACTCGCGGCATGGCATGAAGAGAAGCATCGCACGGAGCGTGACGAAGTGTATTGTGTGTCAACAGGTGAAGGCTGAACATCAGAGGACTGCCGGCTTATTACAGCCCTTGCCCATACCGGAGTGGAAGTGGTAGCACATCACGATGGACTTCGTGACTGGATTACCCAAGAGTGCGAAGCAGAATGATGCTGTCTGGTGATTGTAGATTGATTGACCAAGACAGCACACTTCATTCCTTTTAGAGTAGGCCAGTTTACAGAAGTGTTGGCCAAGAAGTGCATGGATGAGTTTGTGAAGCTGCATGAAGTTCCTATCATTATTGTCTCGGACAGAGACATCTGGTTCACATCTCATTTCTGGAGGAGCCTTCAGGAGATTTTGGGAACCCACTTGAGCTTTAGTACAGATTACCATCCACAGACAGATGTTCAATCAGAGTGTACTATACAGATACTTGAAGTCATGCTACGGGCATGTATGCTGGACTTCAAAGGATCATGGGAAGACCATCTCTATTTGATGGAGTTTGCATACAACAATAGCTACCAGTCTAGCATTGGCATGGCGTCTTTTGCGGCACTGTATGGGAGGAAGTGCCGATCCCCCTTGATCTGAGATAATGTAGGAGATCGAGAGTTGTTTGGTTCTGAGCTAATCACAGAAGCCGTGGATGTGGTTCGAACCATCAGAGAGAAGCTGCAGCTGGCTCAGGACAGGTACAAGCATTAGGCAGATGCAAAACGTCTACACCTGGAGTTTCATCCAGGTGATCATGTTTTTCTGAAAATCTCGCCTAACCGAGGGATGATTCGTTTTGGGAGGAGAGGAAAGCTTAGTCCTCGATTCATTGGACCATTCGATATTTTGGAGCGAGTAGGAGAAGTGGCCTATAAGCTTGCATTGCCTCCTGCCTTGGAGGGAGTGCACAATGTGTTCCACATCTCGCAGCTGCGTCGATATGTGAGCGACCCTAGTCATGTCGTAGACTACTCGGAGATCGCAGTTTGTCCGGACTTGACATACGAGCAGCAACCAGTGGAGATCTTAGATCGACGTCAGAATTTCTTCAGGAACCAGACTATTGATCTAGTCAAAGTGATGTGGCGTCGCGACTCACCTGGTGAATCCACCTGGGAGCGAGAGGACGAGATGCGAGAACGTTACCCCTATCTTTTCCATGCCCTGTGGAGAATTCCGATGACGGAATTATTCTAAGGCGGGTAGGATGTAACGGCCGGTATTTTTAGGTATGTTGAATTGTGTGTGTGTTAGTATTTTTACTTCCGATTGTCTGAGTGTTTTTATCCGTGGAGTCGACGCGAGCGCGTCTAAAATTTTCACCGTAGTTTAATAGTTACTATAGTTATTTTAATTTACTAATTACCTTAAGTTATTTTATTAATTACAAAATTAGGATTACTAATTTATTTTACTAATTACCAATAATCTTTAATCCACCACTTGGGTTAATTAGTTAATTAACCCATCCACGTTTTTCTCATTCCGAGCCGGTTCCTTCCTCAAAACAGTTTCGATTCATTCCCCTAAAAAATTTTAGTCTTCCATCATTAAAACTAGGTTTGAATTTTAGACGTTTCGTTTAACACGACTCTTCCTTCTTAATTGAAACATAACCTAACCCTTGACTAAATTCTCCCACCGTTAATGAACCCTGTCCCCTGCCTTTTCCTACATCAAGGAGCACCGATCAACTCCCCTACAATGTTCATCAGCCCCATCATACAATTCTTTCACAGTTTCATCATCTTCACCCTTCACAGAAACCATTCGCAACCCAAATCACAAAACCAAATCCATCACAACTCAAAACCAAAAAATTGAGGGGTAGAGAAACAAAAATCAAATCTGAGCTCGCCAAATTCAGATCTACATCTCCCAAATTCAGCCCCAATTCACAAACCAATTTCAGAACACAAAAATCAAAACCCTAATCTTTTTTTTCCTCTTCCTCTTCCTCCTCCCTTGGCCGGCCCCCTCACCCTCTCCATCAGCCCACAGCCGAGCCCCTCGCCAGATCCCGTAGCCGCGTGCCGCCGCAGCCGGCCCCGCGCCGCCCTAGCCGCCCAGACCCGAGCGCCCCAGGCCCCCCACGTCGCCGGAATCCGCCCAAGGCCGCCGCCCCCTGTCTCGTGCCGCCGTACCTCCCCTCCCCGCGCACCGTAAGCCCCCCTTCTCCCCTTTGCGTCGATTTGTGTTGCTGCCACTGAAACGGAAAAAAAAGAAAACAGAACGACAGAATGAAAGAGAGAAGAGAAAGAGACAGAGAGAGAGAAAGAGAAGAGGGTGAATGTGAGTATTTTATTAAGTTGTTATATAAGAGGGGGTAAAGTATTTATTAGTAATTTAGTAATCCAAGTGGGTTTCTGAACCAAGCTTCAGTTACGAAATCAATAGTCTAACGAATTTGCACAAAAGCCCTTTCGTGAACATGTAATTATTTGCCGCTCGCAGAAGCACTTAACAGGTAATTAAGTTATATAAGAGTTAAGTTAATTTTCATATAAATTAAGTTTAAAAGTAAAGTTATCTTAGTTAATAAATTTTTATATTAAGTTTTAGTTATAAGTTAGTGTAACTTGACCTCTTAACATAATTATTAATTCGTTAAACTAACTCGTTTGTAACATATGTGGACCAGGTACACCGACCGCCTTTCAAAATGCGCCTTTCACTACAGGGCGAAACGGTAACTCATCGTACCCTAGAAATGGGGTTTAAAAGCAATATTGATGCATGCCAAAATTAGTTTCTTTTATTGACAAAGTGTTTCACTTGAACAGTTAGCTAAACTTGATAAATTGCACCGTACCGTAAATGGAATTGGACTCTGTGACATGCTTAATCGTTAACCGAAAGATGTAATTGGAAAAGTGAGAATGGTGATTGACTCGTAAATTGTAAGTACGGTAACCTGCACACACACACTGGGTTTTTGGGGTAACTTATAATGGCGAGGGTACGAGAGCGACTAGTCCAGACTTTGTTGTCACTGTGCGGGTTCTAGCAACCCATAACAGTGCCGGTGACAACCATCACAGATCACAGATCACAGATTATTGCACAGTACTCAGAGAATTGGTTCGCCCGGGTAGCACCCGCGGCAAGAGTTGGCCTCTTGGTTGCTTATTGTACCCCGCATTATAAGTCACGTAGGCTCAGGCACAACTAACAGTCTCATAACTGGTCATTTTAGATATTGTTATTGCTGATAGAAGTAGACATCTATGTTACGTTTCTGCTCTATTGCTCGCACTTTACTTTTTAGTTTGCCATGTTAGTTTTGCCATGCTCATTTATTGTTTTAAATAACATGCTAAAGATACTTTGAGTTACGTCTGATCCTGGCGACCCTTCTTTTTGTGGTGGTCTCGCCAGATACAACACAGGTTGAGGAAGTTGCACCAGGGACTGCAGACGCTGAGTTTGCTGTAGAATTTGACCAGGAGGACGCTGGTTACTAAGTGTGAGTGTGAGTGTGTTTGTTTTTATTATATGTATCAGAGTGGCTTGCTTGGTGTGTATTTGTATTCTCGAGTTGTATTTTCTTTTCATGTACGCTGCTGGTTTGTAATAAGGTTTACACCACTTTCATGTATGAGTATTTTGGCGCATTTCTGCAACAGAGCCTGTATTGATCTCATTGGTGCCTAGCAGGACCTGTGCATTTCCAAATAGTAACGGGCCCCAAGAGCGGGTCGTTACAGTCGCCGCCTCCGACGAATACAACAAGGACTCCCCCACTTCCATAGCCTCCTCCTCCAACATCCCTAGCCCCTCCTCCAACCGCCCCAGCCCTCCCCCCAACCCCATATTCATCCGTCCCCTCCTCCGTCCTCCCCAGCCACTTACCCCTCTTTCCTAGCCACCTTGGACCCCCTCCCCATCCCCTGCCCCCTCCTCTCAGCCTCATCCTCCGTCGTATCCCTCTCCATCACCTTCTCCAATGACATTCTCGTCCCATTCGCATAGTGGTCACAATGTTCCGGCGAACTGGCGGCGGCGTCGTGTCTGACCGCACGTGACAGCAGACGAAGGAGTAGGGATTGTGCAGGGGAGGTCGGGAGGAGGCGGTGGAGGATGGGGAGGGGCGGAGGAGGGGACGAGGAAACCCCGACGAAACCCAGACCTAGGAGCTTTTTCGGAAATTTGACACTAAGAGTGCGCGCCAAGTAATTTCAGTGGCAAACTTGTAAATAAGTGATATGTGCGCGCAGTAAAACGGTGGGTGCGAAAATCAAGTCACATTTAAATATTGAGAGACGCGTCGTTTTTGAAGCATATTCCTTAACACAAGTCATCTGATGATAAATATCATCATTTCTTCGTGATCTTTCATGGCTAAGCTTTTCTTCATCAGCAACTTCTGGTAGTTCTAACATATCATCTACCGAGTCCCCCTATCGGTGACGCTTCCTCGTTCGAACCTAATGTCGTTGGTTCATCTCGTGTTCTTGGACCCACAGATTATGTGCCTTGCCCACTCTAATTCAGAATCTCGGCCTGGTGAAGTCCCAATCTTTGATCAACCCGTTCCTGCCGAAATCTAGGACATCGTGTTAGGGCCTGTTCCACGCGGGTTTATTTGGGTTTCTATCGGGTGAGAAACCCCTGACCCGCACTATTCAGCGGTCACTTCTTGGTTTCTTTGGCGAAAAAACCCTAGGGTTTTCTCGGGCGTGTTCCTGCGCCGCTGCTCCTCGCCCCTCCCCGCTGCTCCTCTCTCCTATGTGGCACGGCCAGATGCCCATCTTGAAATCTCCGGGTTTCACGACGATTCCGCCTTATTTCTGAGGAAAGCGGGCCCCACACGCTGTGCTCACCCCTCATCTCTCCTTCTTCCCGTGGTTTGCAGTTGGGGGAGGTGGTGAAGGGGCGACGAGGGCTTCGAATGCTCCATCTGTTGGTTTTGGTCGGAGGTGAAGGGGGTGTGCCGAGCGTAGTCGGATTTCCAAAGCTCTGAGCAGAACCCTAGCTTCGATTCTGTCCCATCTTCCTCGCTGGGGGCTGCGCCAACTCCTGTGTGCCGTGATTGGCTGCGGGGGTCTGGAATCTCAGGCCATCTGCCTTGTCGGTGAGCTTTACCCTAGGCTTACATCGATATAAGCGCGGATGTATATTTTCGGAAACTCAAAATTAATTTTTGCAGACATTTGATCATTCCATTTGTGTCTATATGCGATGAAATTTGCTGAATGGGTTTTATTGCCTTGGTACCTTGCTGTTGGTTTGTTTGGAAGGCAAGGGTTTCAAATTTGGGACCCCTAGGGCAATTCAGGATATTATTGTGAAAATAATATTATTATCTTGCATGATATCTTTGTATGATGATTTATATGTCTTAAGAATGCAAAGAATTGTGCTATCTAAAAAAGCCCAATGATGATAAAAAAAGTCGGGACGGATGAAATTCGCACACGGTGGATGGCTACCTACGAATGTTCCCTTGAAGCCCCAGTTAGAATCGTGCCATGGCTGATCCCCATTACACCGAGAGTTTATGATGTTATTTGTGTTAAGTATTAAATATATATTATTAATTTATCAATGAGTTTATGATGTGATTTTATGGATGTTTATTTTGGCTAATGATCTCAGATTTTTGGGGCCTTGCTGCTTCATTTTTGGTCATGGTAGCAGATTTATGTTGAAGTACTCCATGAAGGTTTTTGTGCTTATGGGGTTGGTAATTATGGTTAGTGTTATCTGATTTTTGGGGCATTGATATAGGAAGAAATTTTTTGCATATGTTGTGGTAAATTTTGGAAAATGGAATCAGATTTTTGAGTCTATGCATATGCATTTTTTGGGAAATGTATCAGAGATTTGGTGCATTGGGATTATTTGGGCTTATGTTGTTAATTTAGGATAATGGGATCAGAATTTTTTGGCTTTGCTCCACTTTGTAATTTGTTGTATAAGGGGGTCAATCCTCAAGGCTGCAATATGTGTTTATGTGTTGGATAATTTTGGTTAATTGACTCAGTTTTTTGGGGCTTTTCTCCATTATGCAGTTTGTGTATATACTGGTGTTAATTTTGGGGCATGTTTTCAGAATTTTGGTTCCTTGCTCCAGTTAGGGTTTCATGTTTCTGGGGAGGTTTACTTTGGGTCATGTGTTCAGATTTATGGGTCATTCCCTCAGGCTGCAATATGTGATTATGTGTTTGGTCATTTTGTGAAGCTGACTCAAGTTTATATGGTCAATTATCCTTTATGCATTTTGTGAATATAGGGGTGTTAATTTTGGAAAATGTGAGAAGTATTTTGGGACATGGCTCCAGGATTGTTTTTATGTTTTTGTGGATGTTAAATTTGGGTAATGTCTTCAGATTTCTGGGTCATTCCTCCAGGCTGAAATTTGTGTTTATGTGTTTGTTACTTTTGGTTCAGTGACTAAGATTTATGGGGCTTTTCTCCATTATGCAGTTTGTGTATATAATGTTGTTAATTTTGGGTCATGTTTTCAGAATTTTGGTTCCTTGCTCCAGGGTGGTTTTCATGTTTCTGGGGATGTTTACTTTGGGTCATGTGTTCAGAATTTTGGGTCATTCCCTCAGGCTGCAATATGTGATTATGTGTTTGGTCATTTTGTGTAGCTGACTCAACTTTTTTGGTCAATTATCCTTTATGCATTTTGTGAATATAAGGGTGTTAATTTTGGAAACTGTGAGAAGTATTTTGGGACATGGCTCCAGGATTGTTTTTATGTTTTTGTGGATGTTAAATTTGGGTAATGTCTTCAGATTTCTGGGTCATTCCTCCAGGCTAAAATTTGTGTTTATGTGTTTGTTACTTTTGGTTCAGTGACTAAGATTTATGGGGCTTTTCTCCATTATGCAGTTTGTGTATATAATGTTGTTAATTTTGGGTCATGTTTTCAGAATTTTGGTTCCTTGCTCCAGGGTGGTTTTCATGTTTCTGGGGATGTTTACTTTGAGTCATGTGTTCAGAATTTTGGGTCATTCCCTCAGGCTGCAATATGTGATTATGTGTTTGGTCATTTTGTGTAGCTGACTCAACTTTTTTGGTCAATTATCCTTTATGCATTTTGTGAATATATGGGTGTTAATTTTGGAAACTGTGAGAAGTATTTTGGGACATGGCTCCAGGATTGTTTTTATGTTTTTGTGGATGTTAAATTTGGGTAATGTCTTCAGATTTCTGGGTCATTCCTGCAGGCTGAAATTTGAGTTTATGTGTTTGTTACTTTAGGTTCAATGACGCAGATTTTTTGTGGAAAAAAAAACAGAAGCAACCCCAATGGAACATGCCCTTAGTGTTTTGTGCAGTGTATCTGATTTTTGGGGTTTTATGGATACTTGGTTGAAATTTTTTTTTTGGTTTCTTTTGGGGATCAGTGTTGCAGATTTTATGGTGGATTTTATGGGGTGACACTGCAGGAGCAATCGTACTTAGCAACCGCGTGTGTGACTATGAATACACAAAAATTCTGAGGGCTAGTGATTTGGATATGCACAATTTTATATGTACTGTTTTACTCATGTGTATTATGTTATGTATATAAATAACATTAAATATATGTGTTATTAAATTAAGGGTGACATGGATACACAAGGAGACCATTCGGCATGTGAGGTTTGTATCGCTGCAGCGGCTGCAGTTTCGTATGCCGTAGTAGCCATACAACTTTACGTAAATGCTAGGGCTGCACCTATACCAAGAGAGCCCTCTGCTATGCGGGATCTGCATAGAAAATCCCACATGCGGAGAATTCTGTGGGGGTCTGATAGTAGCTGTTTGGACTACTTGCGGATGCGAAGACATGCTTTCATGAATCTTGCAGCAATAATGCGTCAGCGCGATCTTCTCAGGGACACTATACAGGTATCCATCGAGGAGCAGTTGGCAATGTTCCTGCATATTGTAGGTCACAAGTCCAAGAATAGGGTCATGCAAGTGGACTTTATTAGGGGAGGGGGGACAGTCAGCAGGTATTTTAACAAAGTTATGGGGGCAGTGTGTTCAATTCGGGATATGTACATGAAGCAAGCTGCTAATGAGACGCCACAAGAGATAGTCAATAACCCCAATTGGTTTCCATTTTTCAAGGTATGTTTGCTTACCTGTATATGTCTCAGGCTAATAAGTATCGGCGTGATGATTGAAAATAGGGCTCATTGATTACTTTTGTAGGACTGCATTGGTCTCATTGATGGGACTCACATAGATGCCATGCTCCCAGCAAGTCTCGTATCCCGCTTTAGAGGTCGTAAAGGGATTACACAAAATGTGCTCGCAGCTGTTACTCCAAATAAAAGATTCACATACGTACTGGCCGGGTGGGAAGGATCCGCAAATGATTTTACGGTCCTGAAAGATGCATTGTCTAAACCACCCCCACTGGGCCTGCGAGTGTATGAAGGTAATAGGCATATATTTACATTAACAAACTAAGTACTCCTCTCATAGATCGTTGGGTCAATAATTGGGTTATGTTTTCGACTGCAGGTAAATATTACCTTTGCGATGCTGGGTATACAACAATGCCAGGGTTCATTTCTCCATACCGGGGCGTTAGATACCATTTGAAGGACCATACTGATAGGGTTCCTAGAAACCGAAGAGAGCTGTTCAACCTACACCATTCAACCTTACGATCAAAGATCGAGTCGACATTTGGTATCCTAAAGAACAAGTTTAAAATAATGACAGCTAAGCCTCACTACACATTCAAACGTCAGGTCGAAATCGTACTTGCTTGTAGTGTTTTGCATAATTACATCCAAATAGAAGATCCACATGACCCCCATCTAACTGAAGATGGAGATGGGGTTGAGGAGGCTGTAGAGGGTATCGATGAGCTTGATGATGATGTTATGGATCTGTCCCAACAGGTGCCCGTCCGTGAACAAACCGAACAACGTGATCAGTGGAAAATGCGTAGGGAACAGATAGCTTGGGATATGTGGGTGGACTTCTGTAACAAAAATAATAACGGGGACACTATTGAGCATGGGCTGTGAGGGGGTCGGCCTATATTATTGCCTCCTATGACTGAACATTGTATTCCTTGTATCAGACATATTGCAGTAGTATTGCTATGTTGCTTTTCCCAAATAATTACATGCCTTTGTTTAGGAACTATGTGCTTAACACCCAAGCAATTTTATAGTCGAATGCAGTATAGGTTCATGTTATGGGTAGGTTGGATGTTTATAGCCTCACTGTTGCATTATCAATTTAATTTGTATGATGTTGTAGGGATGGAAGGCTCGTCAAACGCTGGTAAGGGGGGTGACCCAAACCGGCCTGGGAGTGATCCGATGCTACCCAGCTATGAAAATGGTTTTGGTACACAATGGGTAGAAGCTGACAGAATGGTTGATCCCATTGTCAACCGACCTATTCCCAAGAGGATGCAAACGGTGCCCTATCACATGCATGGCTTCCAAGCAGGCGGGCTTGTGTACCCATCAGGTGGGCACGGAATGGGATATCCACAATATCCAAATTTCAACATTCCTATGCAAATGCCAATGCAGATGCCATCGCAGCCTGGAATGGGGTTTATGAATATGCTGCAAGGGGGAGAGACAGCCTCGTACAGAAGCCCAGCTTCACCACCTGCATTCGCTATGCCTACGCCACCTAGTGGCAATGAACGAACCCCCGGCAGTGACTCTTCTAGGAAGTCGAGCCGTCGTAGCGAAGATGCAGATGGGTCAGTTTCCAGCCCCCGAAAGAAGTCGAAGCAGCCCGCATCTTCAACACAACATAACAAACTTTGGACGAATGCTTACGATGAAACCCTCATTCCATTCCTTGCGGAGCTTGCACGGCAGGGGTATAAAGCGGATAAGTCTTTCAAAAATACAGCCTTCACTGCCGCCGCCGCGGAAATAAATAACACCCATGGGACTTCCTTCTCAAGTGTTAATGTGAAGAATCACATGAAATCGTTGAGGAGACGTCTCAAAGACGTCCAGGAGTGCATGGTCCTAAGCGGAGCCGGATGGGATGCGGACAATAATGTCATTACGCTTGATCCCGAGACGTATGATACATGGGCGTCGGTAATTACTTCTACCTTTTACATATGCTACGTGATACTACATTAAATATAGCTTTGCAAGCCCGTTATCATATTTGATATTGTAATTGTTCAGGCCAACCATCGGCTGCGGGCGTATGTGAACCATCTACTACCATGGTATGACGATCTTGTTATCGTCATTGGTGATGACGCTGCGAAGGGGGATCTTGCAATTGGTGTTTTTGAAAGGTTTGGTGGAGAGTTTCATGAAGGCGGAGGCGAGGGAGAGCCCGTAAGTAACGAGCCAATTCATATAGATTCACCACCACACAATTTCACGGAAGAAATTCCAACCCAAGCTAGCACCGGGCCTGCTACTCAGGGAGGGCCAAGTCAGTCAAACCCACAAGCGATGGGTAAAAAGAAACACCGCAGACGGGGCATGGTTCAAGATCCCGACATCATGCGAGAATTATCAGAAAACATGAAAGAGGTCGCGGATGCTATAAGGTCCGCACACTCACATGAGTCACATTGGACCAAACCGCTTGCCAAGCTTGTCTACGAGTTTACCGAGTATCCCCCGGGGATATTGTTAAAGGTCTTTAAGGCACTGCGCAACGATGAGATGGAAGCAAGAAGCTTTTTGGCCTTGCCTCATGATGCTCGGAAAATGATGATAGAAGATATAGTTGCGGGGTTTGATTTGGACTAGGAGGCTAGCTGGTTGGGATGAGAAGATGTTTGAGCGGGGGCGATGTTATGTTGGGGGAGATTTGGAAGGGGGATGGAGAAGTATTCAAAATGTGTTAACATACTTTTGGTGCATGGCTTACTGTTATTGTTTTTGTGGCAATGCTACTTGTGGTAGTATGTTCTGATTGGGGGGGTGTTGGGTTATGGGTCACTGTATCATTTTGTGTTAATGGGGTCGTTACATTTGGATCATGGACTCAGGGTTATGTGGAATTGCTCCAGATTGCATTCTGGGTTTATGGGTTAAATTTGGTGCATGTTAAGGGTCAATGCTGCAGTGTGCATTTTGTGTATATGGGGATGTTAAATTTGGGCCATGTTTACATATTTATGTGGCATTATGTTTTTGGGCCATGTTTACATATTTTTGTGCATATGTTAAATTTGTGCATTTTGTGGCTTATGTTTACATATTTTTTGGGCCATGCTGCAGTGTGCAATTTGTGGCATTATATTTCTGTGTTTGGGTTGATAATTTTGTTTTTGGGTTTGGGTTGATAATTTATGTGACATTTCTCCATGTATCCCATTTTGTGTTTGGGTTGATAATTTTGGGCTCATGTTCTCAGATTGTGTGGACATTGCTCCTGTTTGCATTTTGTGTTCATGGGGTTGTTTCCTTTGGGTCATGTTCCCAGATTTATGTGGCATTTCTCCATGTATGCAATTTTGTGTTTGGGATGATAATGTTGGGCTCAGGTTCTCAGATTTTGTGGACAATGCTCCTGTTTGCATTTTGTGTATATGGGGTTGTTTCCTTTGGGTCATGTTCCCAGATTTATGTGGCATTTCTCCATGTATGCAATTTTTGTTTGGGTTGATAATTTGGGCTCAGGTTCTCAGATTATGTGGACAATGCTCCTCTTTGCATTTTGTGTTCATGGGGTTGTTTCCTTTGTGTCATGTTCCCAGATTTTTGTGGCATTTCTCCATGTATCCCATTTTTTTGGGTTGAAAAATTGTTGGCTCATGTTCTCAGATTTTGTGGACATTGCTCCTGTTTGCATTTTGTGTATATGGGGTTGTTTCCTTTGGGTCATGTTCCCAGATGTTTGTGGCATTTCTCCATGTATCCCATTTTTTTTGGGTTGAAAATTGTTGGCTCATGTTCTCAGATTTTGTGGACATTGCTCCTGTTTGCATTTTGTGTATATGGGGTTGTTTCCTCTGGGTCATGTTCCCAGATTTATGTGGCATTTCTCCATGGATGCAATTTTTTTGGGTTGAAAATTGTTGGCTCATGTTCTCAGATTTTGTGGACATTGCTCCTGTTTGCATTTTGTGTATATGGGGTTGTTTCCTTTGGGTCATGTTCCCAGATTTATGTGGCATTTCTCCATGTATGCAAATTTTTGTTTGGGTTGATAATTTTGGGCTCAGGTTCTCAGATTATGTGGACAATGCTCCTCTTTGCATTTTGTGTTCATCGGGGTTGTTTCCTTTGTGTCATGTTCCCAGATTTTGTGGCATTTCTCCATGTATCCCATTTTTTTTGGGGTTGAATATTGTTGGCTCATGTTCTCAGATTTTGTGGACATTGCTCATGTTTGCATTTTGTGTATATGGGGTTGTTCCTTTGGGTCATGTTCCCAGATTTTTGTGGCATTTCTCCATGTATCACTTTTTTTGTTTGGGTTGATAATTTTGTGCTCAGGTTCTCAGATTATGTGGACAATGCTCCTCTTTGCATTTTGTGTTCATGGGTTGTTTCCTTGGGTCATGATCCCAGATTTTTGTGGCATTTCTCCATTTATCCCATTTTATTTTGGGTTGATAATTGTTGGCTCATGTTCTCAGATTTTGTGGACATTGCTCCTGTTTGCATTTTGTGTATATGGGGTTGTTTCCTTTGGGTCATGTTCCCAGATGTTTGTGGCATTTCTCCATGTATCCCATTTTTTTTTTGGGTTGAAAATTGTT
>JAULAV010003968.1:0-16240 GCA_030789695.1 Scilla litardierei | reverse complement strand
TTGTTGGGGCCTGAGATGATCGTGGAGGCCGTGGATGTCGTCAGGAATATTCGGGAGAGGTTGAGGATTGCTCAGGACCGTTTTAAGCATTGGGCGGATGCTAAACGTCGTCCTTTGGAGTTTCAGCCAGGCGACCATGTGTTCTTGAAGATTTCCCCGAATCGTGGTGTGATTCGTTTCGGGAAGCGTGGGAAGTTGAGCCCGCGATACATTGGACCGTTTGACGTTTTGGAGAGGGTTGGCGAGGTAGCTTATCGCTTGGCCTTGCCGCCATCTTTGGAAGGAGTTCACAATGTTTTCCATGTGTCGCAGCTTCGTCGATACATTAGCGATCCGTCTCATGCGGTGGATTTTTCGGAGATTACCGTTCGCCCCGATATGACGTATGACCAGCATCCAGTGCAGATTCTGGACAGGCGTCAGAAGTTGCTTCGGAACAAGGTTGTCAATCTTATGAGGGTGATGTGGCGACGCGGTTCGCCGGGAGAATCTACTTGGGAGAATGAGGATGAGATGCGAGAGCGTTTCCCACTTTTGTTTCCGGACTCGTGAGTTTTTGGAAATTCCGAGGACGGAATTTTTCTTAAGTTGGGGAGGATGTAACGACTGCTTTTTCATGTATCTGGATTTAATATAATATAATATATGTTTTGGTGGATTTTCCCCTCTTGTGTGGTTTTCGTCCCCGTAGTTTTCATTTTCGATCCATTCGTCGTATTTTCTCGATTCTTCCTTAGGATTGTCGATTTCGAAGTATGTCACTCGTGACGGACTTCATAACGGTCGTATCTAACTATTAGATCAAGCCTAGGAGTCTTAGGAATCGATCCCGGGGCCCCGCGCTCCGTATCGGAACTTTTCTGTGCTCATTAGCCGGTGTAAGAAGGGCCACCGACCGACTAGATGACGATCCAGTCGGTCGGTAATCCTTCTTGGACCGACTAGTTTGCTTTCTAAATTTCTCAGGAGTTACTGTTTATCGTTAGTCGGTCTAAGAACGTTGGTTGACCGACTAGGTTGCAAACTAGACGGTCAGCAATGCTTCTTGAACCGACTAACTTATCATCTTATTTTTGTATCAGCTACTGTTTACTCTTAGTCGGTCTAAGAACGTTCATCGACCGACTAGATGCCAAACTAGTCGGTCAGTACTTGTTCATGGACCGACTAACTCTAGAATCCTATTTTCGTTCAGGAGTTACTGTTTGCACTTAGTCGGTCTGCGTTGATCGACTGACCGACTAGTTGCCAAACTAGTCGGTCAGTGGTTGCTCTTTGACCGACTAACCAGTGTTAAAACCCTAATTTCTGGGCAGCCGCCAGCCCAACTTATTTATACCCAACCCAAACGACTTCTTCTTCTCCAACACGACCCAAAACCCTAAAATCTTCCCCTCCAAGCCCCCATCTTCCTCCAAGCTTCATTTTTCCATTCCAAGCCCTAAATCCATCATCCAATCCATCCATTCACCCTATCTACCTCTCACCATCCCCAAAATCTCACCAAAATCCATCAAATCCCCAAAATCCCCCAAAACCCTAGTTCTCCAAACTTCCCCAATCCTTTCCAGATCTGGTCCTAGGGTTCCCCGGAGTGTTTCTTCCGCCTCCTCTCGGTAAGAAATCGATCTACCGTTGTTTTCTTATCCTATTGTAATTTTTATGAAACCCTGATAAAATACTTGTGTCTTGATGATTGTTCCCCATAACAGCGATTCCCCGTAAGCTAGCATCCGCGGAAACGAACTTTCGTAACCGTCATCCCCGGTGATAGGCAAGTGAAACTTGCATCTCTTGATTTGGGCCATGTCTTAGGCCATTTCCCTTGTTTTAGCGTAAAAGAGACAAAACGGTGAAAGGATAGCCGTTTAGACGCCCTTGACCTAGCTTGACAACGAAGCTTGGTCTGTCACCCTCATCATGCTCATATGTCACGTTTACTTTAAATTATCGGTACGCGAATATGTTCATATCATTGCATTTTGCCTGTCACGTTTAAATTCCATTAACGGTACGCAATTATCTGTTCATGGCATTGCATAGTGATTATTTATCGTGATTGCGTAGCACACGCTACAATCCCATGTTTCCTGGCTCGTGTTCCAGAAGCGAGCCCTGTAGTTGGAAACCCCAACGCTCGAATGTCAACACACACTTATTTTCCTGGCTCGTGACCAGAAGCGAGCATAATGAGTTGGAAACCCCAACGCTCGTCACATGTGGGTGGGGTAAGAGATAAGCGGACTGAGCCCGAGTGGCTTGATCAGCCACTCCGGCCAGCAGGTGAAATCTCTAATGTTTCAGTGTTGATAGTGATAGAGATAAACGAGCTGGCCAGTAAGTGGACTCTCTATGCACTAAGTGTTAAGTGATAAGTGTTAAGTGTTAAGTGCTAAGTGCTAAGTGATAAGTGATAAGTGATTAGTGATTAGTGAATTGGTAGCTTTTGCTACACCGTGCATGCTTGTCTCTCTTTCAAACTGTTGCATCATATTCAACTGTCATGCCATTGTTTACCAATTAAATGCTAGGTTGTTAATCACTTTCAGTTTCCTTGCCCAAGTCTTTTTAGACTTGCTGACATGTGCCCCTCTCTCTTTTGGGTGACGCATGTTAGACCTTGAGCCTGAGTTGCCAGCTGAGGGTGAGGTGTTTGCGGACGCCGAGCTTGAGCCCGTGTTGGACGGGGAGTACGTGGACACTGGGGACCAGTCCTAGTGTCTCCGTTGTGTTTTATTTTTTTGTTAGACAGTTGTTTTGTTATCGGTGCGTGGCACCTTTACTTATTTATGTCGTTGCTTTTGTTTGGCCTTGTTCTGGGCCCTTAGACTCTTTCTTTTAGCCTGGTGGCTTTTCTATGACGTTGGATATTTTGTGGACAAACTTTGGGATTGGTATTTCATATCCGTCTCATACTATTATTATTATTGTTGTTGTTTCGATTGCAATTACAGGGACCTGCTTATACTAAATTGACGCTTATCGGGTTTGGGGCTTCACCGCTCCACTCCCGTGCGGACCTTTTCACGTCTCGCCTCCATTTTAGGGAAGCGGGTCGTGACAGATATTGCCAATGACTTGCTCATGAGGATGGTCACAAACGGTATGAAGCCGTTTGGAAATACCTTGGTCACTAGGAACATTCTCAACAACTTCATTAGACGGGTTAGTCTCAATAGAATCAATAGAATCATTAGAGTTAGAATTACCAATTGAATCACATAAGACATCCATAGAGTCATCATCATTAGTAATTCTAGTTGGAACAAATCCTTCATTAAATGACACATGAAGCGACTCCTCGATCGTTGATGTTCATTTGTTGAATATCCGGTAGGCTTTGCTACGCGAAGAATATCCAACAAAAATCCCCTCATCGGATCTTGGATCGAATTTGTCCAAACTACCATACGTGTTCTTAATAAAACCTGTCACGACCCGCTTCCCTAAAATGGAGGCGAGACGTGAAAAGGTCCGCACGAGAGTGGAGCTGTGAAGCCCCAAACCCGATAAGCGTCCACCAATACATAAACAGGTCCCTGTAACCACAACAGAATAACAATAATAACGCAAGGAGAGACTGAAATAAAATTCCACATCTCACAAGTTGTCCAACATCAACAAAAGTCCAACATCCAGAAAAGCCACCAGGCTAAAAGAAAAGAGTCCAAGGCCCAGAACAAGGCCAACAAAAGCAGCGACATAACAAAGTATAGGTGCTACGCACCGAATAACAAAATAATTATCTAACAAAAGTAAAACACAACGAAGACACTAGGACTGGTCCCCAGTGTCCACGTACACCCCGTCAAACACAAGCTCGGGCTCGGCGTCAGCAAACACCTCGTCCTCAACGAGGTACTCAGGCTCAGGATCTAACATGTGTCACCCAAAAGAGTAAAGGGGGCACATGTCAGCAAGTCTAAAAGACTTGGGCAATGAAACTGAAAGTAAGGCAACTAGCAACCTAGCAGTTTAGTATGCATGACATGGCGGTTATAACATGAGTGCACAATTTAAAACATGGCAAGACAATTTGTACAAGAGAACAATTATCGGGACAAGACAAGACAAGAGTAGCCACGCTACTATCAATCTCAATCAATTCACATAGTTGTAGGTGTTTATGCCCTTCGCTGAATGACATAGCATATCAGACCGATCGGCACTAAACACATTTCACATTTCACGGTTGTTTGTAGCTGTTTACGCCCTTTGCTGAATGGCATAGCATATCAGACCGATCGGCACTAAACACTACCCCACCCCAAAGAGTTTACGCCTTACAACTGCAGTTGTTGATCAAACAGACTCCCAGTTGAATGGCCGCTTAACCCTCACCCCCTATACCCACACGTAATGGAGCCTGGGGTCCCCGCAGATTGAACTCAGCTAGTGAGCCTGGGGTTGCCCCGCACATTGAGCTCGCATTCTTAGTTCACAATTCAATATCGAGCGTTGGGGTTTCCAACTACAGGGCTCGCTTCTGGAACACGAGCCAGGAACACGCAAGTAGTGTAGCAAAGCTACGCAATCACGGGATCACCAAAAGAATGCAATGACATGACATTTAATGTGCGTACCGTTAATGGAAAGTAAACATGACATGGTAATTGTGCAACATGCTAAATGTCGGAATTAGCTTCGTTGTCAAGCAAATTCCCCAACCAATTTGCGTAGGCGAGTATCATTTCGTCGCCTAGCCTCTTTTACGCCTACATTAAGCAAATGGCCTAAAGCATGGCCTAAACCCTAAGTGGCAAGTTTCACTTGCCTAGCACCGGGAATGACGACCACTTCGTCACACGGATGCTATCTACGGGGGAAATCGCTGTTAAGGGGGAAACAAACACCAAACACATGAAATTAATTAGGGTTTCATAAAATTATCAATAAGTTATGAAAACAACGGTAGAACGATTTCTTACCGAGAGGAAGCGGAAGAAACACTCCGGGGAACCCTAGGATCAGATCTGGAAAAGATTGGAGAAGTTTGGGGAAACTAGGGTTTTGGGGGATTTGGGGATTTTGATGGGTTTTGGTGAGATTTTGGGGAAGATGAGAGGTAGATGGAGTGAATGGATGGATTGGATGATGGATTTAGGGCTTGGAATGAAGGATTTAAGCTTGGAGGAAGATAGGGGCTGAAAGGGGAAGATTTTAGGGTTTTGGGTCGAGTTGGAGAAGATGAAAATGTTTGGGAGGGGTATAAATAGGTTGGGCTGGCGGCTGCCCAGAAATTAGGGTTTTAACACTGGTTAGTCGGTCAAAGAGCAACTACTGACCGAGGTATAAATAGGTTGGGCTGGCGGCTGCCCAGAAATTAGGGTTTTAACACTGGTTAGTCGGTCAAAGAGCAACCACTGACCGACTAGTTTGGCAACTAGTCGGTCGGTCGACCAACGCAGACCGACTAAGTGCAAACAGTAACTCCTGAACGAAAATAGGATTTAGAGTTAGTCGGTCCATGAACAAATACTGACCGACTAGTTTAGCATCTAGTCGGTCGATGAACGTTCTTAGACCGACTAAGAGTAAACAGTAACTGATACAAAAATAATATGATGAGTTAGTCGGTTCAAGAAGCATTGCTGACCGACTAGTTTGCAACCTAGTCGGTCAACCAACGTTCTTAGACCGACTAACGATAAACAGTAACTCCTGAGAAATTTAGAAAGCTAACTAGTCGGTCCAAGAAGGATTGCCGACCGACTGGATCGTCATCTAGTCGGTCGGTGGCCCTTCTTACACCGGCTAATAAGCACAGAAAGTTCCGATACGGAGCGCGGGGCCCCGTGATCGATTCCTAAGACTTCTAGGCCTGATCTAACAGTTAGATACGACCGTTATGAAGTCCGTCACGAATGACATACTTCGAAATCGACAATCCTAAGGAAGAAGCGAGAAAATACGACGAATCGATCGAAAATGAAATCTACGGAGACGAAAACCACACGAGAGGAGAAAATCCACCAAAACATATATTATATTATATTAAATCCAGATACATGAAAAGCAGTCGTTACATCCTCCCCAACTTAAGAAAAATTCCGTCCTCGGAATTTCCAAATACTCACGAGTCCGGAAACAAAAGTGGGAAACGCTCTCGCATCTCCTCCTCATTCTCCCAAGTAGACTCTCCAGGTGAACCGTGTCGCCACATCACCCTCACAAGATTGACAATCTTGTTCCGAAGCGATTTCTGACGCCTGTCCAGAATCTGCACTGGATGCTGGTCATACGTCATATCGGGACGAACGGTAATCTCCGAAAAATCTACCGCATGAGACGGATCGCTAATGTATCGACGAAGCTGTGACACATGGAAAACATTGTGAACTCCTTCCAAAGATGGCGGCAAGGCCAAGCGATAAGCTACCTCGCCAACCCTCTCCAAAACGTCAAATGGTCCAATGTATCGCGGGCTCAACTTCCCACGCTTCCTGAAACGAATCACACCACGATTCGGGGAAATCTTCATGAACACATGGTCGCCCGGCTGAAATTCCAAAGGACGACGTTTAGCATCCGCCCAATGCTTAAAACGGTCCTGAGCAATTCTCAACCTCTCCCGAATATTCCTGACGATATCCACAGCCTCCACGATCATCTCAGGTCCCAACAACTCCCGATCACCAACGTCATCCCTGTAGGGAACTGGGCGTTCCCTTAGGGCACAAAAACTCTAGTCCCGTCCTAAGTCGGACGGAACATAGACAGAAAAAACATAGCAGCGGAAGAAAAACATATGTTAACTAATTAACATGCAGTTTAAAAAACATTTTTCATTTGGCCCTAAGGTCCAAGACCCTATGCCAAGATCTATGCCGACTTGGGATGGGTCTGACCATCCCAAGAAGGATCTAGCCTACTGCGATTAAACTAAACTAATGCTAATAATACTTTAACCACATACCCGGAATCTCAGCCCTGGAGCAGGCGAGATGTTCCGCGCCGTCTTCCGAGCTGCTCCCGTCCCACGCCGAGCCGCTCCTTGAACCGCTCCCCGAACCGCTCCTCGAACCGCTCCGCATCCCGAGGCGATCAATCCCCGTGCCGCCGAGCCAACCACGCGCCGAAGAAAGTTTCACGCGAGTGAAACCTCCGCCAAGATTTCAGATTCAGAATCCGAACTCCTTTGTAGCTTTGCTAGAGCCCGCAGGAGTAAGGCAGAAATTTAGGGAGATAGAGAAATATTTATTTAAGCTTAGATCCGAGCGTGCTCCAACATTTACGAGAGCCGCTCAGATCTAGAGCTTGGGACCGAGTTTTGAGAAAGGGGGGAGACCCCTATTTATATAGGCGGCGGACTCTCCCCTTTTCTCAAAATCCGATGTGGGACTAAATAATGGGTTAATTAAAATCAAGTTAGTTTGCACTTCACAAAGTGCAAACTTCCGTGAATTTTAACTCACTCACCGTTGAGCTTCAAGATCGATACAACCTATCAATACGACAAGCGTTCAACGGTGAACGCATAGGAAAAAACGGTTCGTCAATCGGAGTTCGTTTGACCCTCCAATTGAGTGTCCAAAGATCAGCCCTAGGCTAGTTTTTCGCAAAAACTGAGCCGTCATTTGATTCAGCACACTTAGGGTTCAAAACCCTAGAGGTGGGGCCCATGGGTGGGCCCCACGCAAGCCAAAACTGCCCAAATCGCGCCTGGGCAGAGCCCTGGTCGCGCCTGGGCTCGCCCAGCCGCCTGGGCGAGCCCAGGTCCGCGCCTGGGCTCGCCCAGGCGGCCTGGTCGAGCCCAGGCCCGCGCCTGGGCTCTGCCCAGGCGCTGGGCAGAGCCCAGGCGGGCCTGGGCTTGCCCAGGCCCGCGCCTGGGCAGAGCCCAGGCGCGCCTGGGCTAGCCCAGGCCGGGCCTGGGCTTAGCCCAGGCTTGTGCCTGGCTAGCCCAGGCCGAGCCTGGGCTTAGCCCAGGCAGCGCCTGGGCTAGCCCAGGCAGCCTGTTCTGCCTGGGTCTGGCCTGGTCTGATATTTTGGGCTGTTTTGGCTTTTTCTTGATCATCCGGCGTCCGATTTGGACGCCGTTCGAACCTGGGTCTAGACCGGGACATTCCCGTCTTACCCGTGAACTTTTCCTTGCGTTTATATTATTAAATATTGTATTAAACAATTTAATACACATTTAATCGCTTTTGCATCAAATGCAAAATAGTCCCTATCTAAGCTTAAATTATCATATTGCATCAAATGCAATTATTTCTTCTTTTGCACTAAATGCAAATATTCTCCCTAACTAATTTCTACCTATTACTAGACGAAGCGTTGCACTCTGTGTGAGACCCTACAGCCTGACCCTTACAACAGGTTGGGCTCGAAGCCCTATACGGCAGTGACCACGAGCAGTGGTTGCCGTCCCTGCTTCAGGAATCATCATTATGTGGTTGACTCATTGACATGAGTATTGTCGGGACCACCTGACTGTTTCCGTGATGAATTCCGTAGTTATAGTCTTTTCGTCTTAACTATGTCGTGTAGATCAAGTCTGGGGTACGGTCAAACTGTCAACCCCAATAACTTGACTCCGGTTAGTTTCTATCGATCTTTAGTCAACTAATGTTGGACTTCTTTCAACATACTCTGCGCAGAGTTTTTACTAAAGACCGAACTAACTCTACAACACTAACTCCCATTGACCGGGAGAGACGAATCCTCTCTTGGTCATTACTCGCCTCGTACGTTTCAAGTGACACCCAATCAAAAGACCTTTCGACAGGCCTTGCCTCGAAGCTAGGTCAGTTGATCTAAGTGGCACCGTTCACGCACATGTTTGTCAAAATGACCTCAAGTCAAAAAACCAACTATCCTATCATCACTCAGAGTTATCACTGACAGATTGGTCAATGTAACCATATGATAACTCTAGTGGATCGTTCAGTGAACTCATTCTAATGAGCACCTGTGTCTCGTCTTCGACTTCGCCAAGTCAAGCGATCATGAGATCATCGCCACCGTTAAACGGTGAAGACTAAGACACAATGGTCTATCCGATGTTTCGATATCCTTGTCTCGAAACATCTATGACCACGAACCATTTCAGACTTATGCTACAGACGGTCAAACGTTTCTCCATGATCGAGATACTCATCTCGATACCCGTTTGACCTTGCATAAAGTCTCAGGACTTTACCTAAGTCGATATCTAATTATAAAATAACTTAGATAAATTATTACCAAACAGCTTACTGTTATTTCGAACAAGATGTTTGTGCTATTCACACAGGAATAAATGGCCTCGAGGGCACCATATTCCTACATCTCCCACTTGCACTCATGCCCATTTATCTCGATATCTAATATCGTTTTTACACATAAGTTTTTCCGACTTCATGTGATAGAGCCTTCGTGAGTGGATCTGCTAAAACCGTCTACACTATAGACTTAAGGGGTTTTTATGTTTAAGTCAGACCAACCATTTGAATCTCATTTGGTCTATCGGAATCTATAATATTTTATTTCCCTGGATCTTATCCAGTTTATCGTACTTTACGATAATCATTTAAATTAGTTAATGGTCATTTTAAATGGCTCATATTTATTTCTGATAAAGTATCAAACCTTTTGATTACTTAATCAAAATATATGTTCCATCCTTTTTGATGATTCGCATGTAATTTATACGCTCCCACTGACCTTGAAAACCATCTGGCTAATTCATATAAGTTGGTTCGTCTAAATCATATTTAGAAAAACGAACTTATAAGTGAATGCGCAAATTTTCATGGTCAACCTAAGCGTTTACGTCGAGTTTGGTCCGAGTAGATCTGTACACATCTGTTGGCGAAACCGGTTTCATCATAATCCGTTTTAAAGAAATTAGGATGAAAACCGTTCTCGACCAACAAGATTGTACTTCACTATTTTCTTTCTGCACCAATCTTTTAAAGATTTACTTGCAGAAAGTGAGGAAACATTTTCCTTGGGCACGTAAACTAAATTCTCAAATTTATTTACGCACACGGACCTTCATCAAGTTTTAAATCGGAGTTACTACTCCGGATTTCATCCTAGAAGTTGACTAAGTCATCATCGGTTATGATGTCTTAACTCGACTTTTCGTCTCACGAAATTCGAGTAAATATGCGACTTCCTCGTGATTGATTTAATGAATATCTTATTGATAATGTTCTCATGGAACTTTATCAAAACCTAGGCATTATTATATGGGACTTAACCCAGAGGGAGGACTTAACTCAGAGTCACTTACAATGGATCACACTAAATCTAATTAAGTGTGATTCATACTTTTTAACACACCGATGTGTTAACAGACTTGATCTGAGAGAAAATCACATTTTCTTTTAATTACACAAGATTTTATTTAGCTAAGTATTTGACCATTCGATCTAATCGAATCAGTTTAAATACTTTAGTCATTTCGTTTCTTTATTTTATCAGACTTGTGTTTCATCAAGAACACGTGTCTTAATAAAATATACGAATAACTTATTTTGAAAGAAAAAAAAATAGACTCGGGTACATCAGTATGTACGAGACTGAGTTCGACAACTCATTCTCCCACTGTCTCACAGATGGGCTTCGGCCATTGTATCTAAGAGGCTAAGACTCACAAGCGTCCGTAGACTTCATAATACGAGAGGTCAGACCCCTCTTTATGTGACTTGTGAAGCTTAATCTCTTGATACAGCCTAGTCTAATTTTACCATATAAGTTTGCTACTATCTTGTGTATTCATATATTAACATTTAATATATATTTAGTTATTTACAAATTACTTAACACAAAACATTACTTCAGAAGCAATGTGACGACATTCGTCAAAATGTGTTAAACGTCTTTTGTATAACAACTTATTCCGAAATGTGACATTAAAATATGTCACATTTTCATTTCCTCCTACTTATGCCTTTACTAATGATAAATTTAAACTATTTAACTCGATTGACTTTCCGGAGTGCCTTCTTCCTTTTCTAAATCACATTTAGATATCAACATAAATAAATAGCTATGCAATCAACTTACGTATCCAAACGCTTGAGCTTTGCAATCTTGAGTGTAGCTCAAGAAGTTGCTTGTCTCAAGATCCGGTTGGGATACATAGTTTTGCATCGCTCATGCACTCGTATTCGATTCAAACGGTTTAATCGAATTCTCGAACTTTGCGGATCAAAATTGTTTGTCCATACAACCTTGAGGGTAGCTCGACAAGTTGTAGGGAGAAACATACTTTGAATGTCCTATATGTTCAAGCTGCCTCATATAGAGACGAGTGACATGTAGCTTTAATTTATTTGTTGGACCCAGAACTTAATGAAATCATATTTCTTAAGTCTGTTCTTTAGAAGGTCATTTAATGTCAATGAGAACATAGTTTTAATTCTATCAATTAGAATTTAACTCGATATTCAATTAATCAACTTATTGACCAGTTAACTAATTCCAATATTATCAATTGATTCTTTCGGTAAACATAGTCTTGCCCTAGTTTTAGCATATGTTCAATATTAAATATAGGTAGATTGGCTTTTATCTATCTATATCCTCCCACTAATTTTACGAACGTTTTAAAGCTTAATAACGAACGATTTAATCGAATTAAAATTAATGGGTAAGAGTTCCGATCACCTTGAGTCCAAACAACCTTGAGTGTAGCTCAACAAGTTGATTGACTCTGCGATCGGAAGATGACTCTTCATCGATCATATCGGATATGACTCTCTTAATCGGTTTTTGCCCCTAGCCATTCGTGATCATGAGTGTGCTCATCCAAATCACAATGTCTAGTCTAGTCGGACCCTTGTTTTCATGTCTAGCCTGACTTGCCCTCAGCTCGGTGTATGCACGACACGTTGGTTTGGGTCAGGTCTTAGACTACATCTAGGCAGACTACATCGTTGACTCAACTTACGCCGGCGCTCGGGGTACGAGACGACGGTTAGGGTTAGTCAAGATTTCATCTTATGTATTTATGGAGTTGGTTTCTATAGGGTTGCCATGTCACAGCTTGAGTGTATCTCAACAACTATAACACGGGCCCTATAGTTGCTAACCCCTAAAACAAGGAGGGCTACGGCTAATCTTGAAAAAGATCATTAACGTATTTGACTTAGATATAGTCCAGGGTGTCATACAATCATGATTCGCGACATTGCGGTCCAGCGGAACTCAGCCAGGGAATTGACTAAGCCAGGATCACTATCCCTTAAAGGGTGATCCAGAACTCTTAGCCAAGCACATTGACTGGATCATGGTCCATTGAATGAAGCTTGTCATTTTTGTATGTATGCCATAGACTAAACAGCTTTTATTAACAACTAATTAATCCTATCAACTAGTTGAATCCTTAAATTCAAAATTTTTAGGATTTGTTTAATAACTTTTATTAAGGTCCTTATCAACTATAAGGTTCACGTGCTTCCCTAATCGTTATTAGGATTTTAATAAGTTTTATTAACAACGCTAGAAGCGAAGTCCTTTAATGAAAATTAATTATAACAATTAGAATTTAAAAATCATTTAAAGGACTACCCTAATCAGGAATTAGGTCTTAATATTGTTGTTAATGATTTATTAAAACATAGCATGTCATTATAATTTAAGTAATAAATTTTAATCATTTTTAATGGCTAACCTAAAGGGTTGTCTTGTGTTATCAAATAAGGGACAAGATAAACAAGCCATTAAAATAAAGCTACACTAATTTATCGCATAAAGATAGTGCACAACTATTTAACATTTAAATATACTAAGTTTATCGCATAAACAATTTTTGCATGCAAACATAAATTTAACAATTAAATTTAAAATATGATTTTGAAATTATTTTATTTTTATCTCATAAAAACTTAATTTTAAAATCATAAATTTGCATGCTACTTAAAAAAAAATTTATCACATAAAAATTTTAATCTTTAAAATCAGTTTTAAAATTATCTCATAAAAATAAAACATCATTTTAAAAACTTTCAAGCTTAAAAATTTATCAAATAAAAATTTTAGGCAATTTAAACTTATCGCATAAATTTTAAAAGATTTAAAATTGGTTTTAAAAATTATCACATAAATTTAAAATGTCATTTTAAAAAATTTCCATGTTCAAAATTTATGAAAAAGATTTTTTTGAACATCTAAAATATTTTTAAAATTTATCTCATAACTTTAAAAACTTTTGAAAGTAATTAAAAGCATTAACACGTTTAATCAAATCGCAGTACCTAAATCGCTACGCAAACCTAGGCTCCGATACCACTGTAGGGAAATCGGCGGTCCCTTAGGGCACAAAAACTCTAGTCCCGTCCTAAGTCGGACGGAACATAGACAGAAAAAACATAGCAGCGGAAGAAAAACATATGTTAACTAATTAACATGCAGTTTAAAAAACATTTTTCATTTGGCCCTAAGGTCCAAGACCCTATGCCAAGATCTATGCCGACTTGGGATGGGTCTGACCATCCCAAGAAGGATCTAGCCTACTGCGATTAAACTAAACTAATGCTAATAATACTTTAACCACATACCCGGAATCTCAGCCCTGGAGCAGGCGAGATGTTCCGCGCCGTCTTCCGAGCTGCTCCCGTCCCACGCCGAGCCGCTCCTTGAACCGCTCCCCGAACCGCTCCTCGAACCGCTCCGCATCCCGAGGCGATCAATCCCCGTGCCGCCGAGCCAACCACGCGCCGAAGAAAGTTTCACGCGAGTGAAACCTCCGCCAAGATTTCGGATTCAGAATCCGAACTCCTTTGTAGCTTTGCTAGAGCCCGCAGGAGTAAGGCAGAAATTTAGGGAGATAGAGAAATATTTATTTAAGCTTAGATCCGAGCGTGCTCCAACATTTACGAGAGCCGCTCAGATCTAGAGCTTGGGACCGAGTTTTGAGAAAGGGGGGAGACCCCTATTTATATAGGCGGCGGACTCTCCCCTTTTCTCAAAATCCGATGTGGGACTAAATAATGGGTTAATTAAAATCAAGTTAGTTTGCACTTCACAAAGTGCAAACTTCCGTGAATTTTAACTCACTCACCGTTGAGCTTCAAGATCGATACAACCTATCAATACGACAAGCGTTCAACGGTGAACGCATAGGAAAAAAACGGTTCGTCAATCGGAGTTCGTTTGACCCTCCAATTGAGTGTCCAAAGATCAGCCCTAGGCTAGTTTTTCGCAAAAACTGAGCCGTCATTTGATTCAGCACACTTAGGGTTCAAAACCCTAGAGGTGGGGCCCATGGGTGGGCCCCACGCAAGCCAAAACTGCCCAAATCGCGCCTGGGCAGAGCCCTGGTCGCGCCTGGGCTCGCCCAGCCGCCTGGGCGAGCCCAGGTCCGCGCCTGGGCTCGCCCAGGCGGCCTGGTCGAGCCCAGGCCCGCGCCTGGGCTCTGCCCAGGCGCTGGGCAGAGCCCAGGCGGGCCTGGGCTTGCCCAGGCCCGCGCCTGGGCAGAGCCCAGGCGCGCCTGGGCTAGCCCAGGCCGGGCCTGGGCTTAGCCCAGGCTTGTGCCTGGCTAGCCCAGGCCGAGCCTGGGCTTAGCCCAGGCAGCGCCTGGGCTAGCCCAGGCAGCCTGTTCTGCCTGGGTCTGGCCTGGTCTGATATTTTGGGCTGTTTTGGCTTTTTCTTGATCATCCGGCGTCCGATTTGGACGCCGTTCGAACCTGGGTCTAGACCGGGACATTCCCGTCTTACCCGTGAACTTTTCCTTGCGTTTATATTATTAAATATTGTATTAAACAATTTAATACACATTTAATCGCTTTTGCATCAAATGCAAAATAGTCCCTATCTAAGCTTAAATTATCATATTGCATCAAATGCAATTATTTCTTCTTTTGCACTAAATGCAAATATTCTCCCTAACTAATTTCTACCTATTACTAGACGAAGCGTTGCACTCTGTGTGAGACCCTACAGCCTGACCCTTACAACAGGTTGGGCTCGAAGCCCTATACGGCAGTGACCACGAGCAGTGGTTGCCGTCCCTGCTTCAGGAATCATCATTATGTGGTTGACTCATTGACATGAGTATTGTCGGGACCACCTGACTGTTTCCGTGTTGAATTCCGTAGTTATAGTCTTTTCGTCTTAACTATGTCGTGTAGATCAAGTCTGGGGTACGGTCAAACTGTCAACCCCAATAACTTGACTCCGGTTAGTTTCTATCGATCTTTAGTCAACTAATGTTGGACTTCTTTCAACATACTCTGCGCAGAGTTTTTACTAAAGACCGAACTAACTCTACAACACTAACTCCCATTGACCGGGAGAGACGAATCCTCTCTTGGTCATTACTCGCCTCGTACGTTTCAAGTGACACCCAATCAAAAGACCTTTCGACAGGCCTTGCCTCGAAGCTAGGTCAGTTGATCTAAGTGGCACCGTTCACGCACATGTTTGTCAAAATGACCTCAAGTCAAAAAACCAACTATCCTATCATCACTCAGAGTTATCACTGACAGATTGGTCAATGTAACCATATGATAACTCTAGTGGATCGTTCAGTGAACTCATTCTAATGAGCACCTGTGTCTCGTCTTCGACTTCGCCAAGTCAAGCGATCATGAGATCATCGCCACCGTTAAACGGTGAAGACTAAGACACAATGGTCTATCCGATGTTTCGATATCCTTGTCTCGAAACATCTATGACCACGAACCATTTCAGACTTATGCTACAGACGGTCAAACGTTTCTCCATGATCGAGATACTCATCTCGATACCCGTTTGACCTTGCATAAAGTCTCAGGACTTTACCTAAGTCGATATCTAATTATAAAATAACTTAGATAAATTATTACCAAACAGCTTACTGTTATTTCGAACAAGATGTTTGTGCTATTCACACAGGAATAAATGGCCTCGAGGGCACCATATTCCTACAATCCCAACTCAATGGCGATCGACATTTCCTCCCATAAAGAGCAGCGAAAGGCGCCATGCCAATACTCGCCTGGAAGCTGTTGTTGTAAGAGAACTCCACCAAATGTAGATGGTCCTCCCACGAACCCTTGAAATCCAACATGCACGCCCTCAGCATGTCTTCCAAAATCTGAATCGTCCTCTCGGACTGGCCATCCGTCTGCGGATGGTACGCCGTGCTGAAACTCAGACGCGTACCCAAGCTCTTCTGCAAACTCTGCCAGAACTGAGATGTGAACCTCGTGTCTCTGTCAGACACGATACTCACGGGGACTCCATGAAGTCGCACAACCTCCAGCACGATTCACGTTACATCACTATCCAAACTAGGAAAAGGAAATAAAACGGAGGGTAAAAGAATTTT
>JAULAV010003967.1:0-28760 GCA_030789695.1 Scilla litardierei | reverse complement strand
AGGTAATAGATCGGGTGCCAAGCCACGTAAGGCTAGATAAAACGGGCACCTCATAGGCATTTACTTTCCATGTGGTTTACACTCTGCTTGTGACTTGCACCGGATCCATTATATCAGTTCCCGCCTGATAAACATGAATTCCTGTCAATAGAGAGGATTACTGTCGTAAAGGTGGAGCCCGATGTAAAAGATCAGGTGCCAAGCCACGTAAGGCTGGAAAGAACGGGCACCTCATAGGCATTTACTTTCCAAGTGGTTTACACCCCGCTTGTGCCTTGCACTGGCTCCATTATATCAGTTCACGCCTGATAAATATGAATACCTATCAATAGAGAGGATTACTGCCGTAAAGGTGGAGCCCGATGTAATAGATCGGGTGCCAAGCCACGTAAAGCTGGAAACAACTGCCACCTCAGGGGCATTTACTTTCCATGTGGTTTACACACCGCTTGTGGCTTGCACCGGCTCCATTATATCAGTTCCTGCCTGATAATTATGAATCCTAGTCAATAAAGAGGATTACTGTTGTAAAGGTGGAGCCCGAGGTAAAAGATCGGGTGCCAAGCCATGTAAGGATGGAAAGAAACGTCATCTCATGGGCATTTACTTTCCGTTTGAATACACATCGCTTGTGCCTTGCACCAGATCCATTATATCAGTTGTCGACTGATAAATATGAATCCCTGTCAATAGAGTGGATTACTACCGAAAAGGTGAAGCCCGAGGTAAAAGATCGGGTGCCAAGCCATGTAAGGAAGGAAAGAAACAGCACCGCATGGGCATTTACTTATCGTTTGAATACACATCGCTTGTGCCTTGCACCGGATCCATTAAATCAGTTGCCGACTGATAATCATGAATCCCAGTCAATAGAGAGGACTACTGCCGTAAAGGTGGAGCCTGAGGTAATAGATCGGGTGCCAAGCCACGTAAGCCTGGAAAGAACGGGCACCTCACGGGCATTTACTTTCCATGTGGTTTACACACCGCTTGTGCATTGCACCGGCTCCATTTTATCAATTCCCGCCTGATAATCATGAATCCCTGTCAATAGAGAGGATTACTACCTTAAAGGTGAAGCCCGAGGTAATAGATCAGGTGCCAAGCCATGTAAGGATGGAAAGAACGGGCACCTCAGGGGCATTTACTTTCCGTTTGAATACACATCGCTTGTGCCTTGCACCGGATCCATTATATCAGTTGCTGACAGATAATCATGAATCCCTGTCAATAGAGAGGACTACTGCCGTAAAGGTGGAGCCCGAGGTAATAGATCGGGTGCCAAGCCACGAAAGGCTGAAAAGAACGGGCACCTCTTGGGTATTTACTTTCTATGTGGTTTACACACCGCTTGTGCCTTGCACCGACTCCATTATATCAGTTCTCGCCTGATAATCATGAATCCCAATCAATAGAGAGGATTACTACCGTAAAGGTGGAGCCCGAGGTAATATATTGGGTGCCAAGACACTTAAGGATCGAAAGAACGGGCACCTCATGGGCATTTACTTTTCGTTTGAATACACATCGCTTGTGCCTTGTACCGGATCCATTATATCAGTTGCCGACTGATAATATTGAATCCCTGTCAATAGAGAGGACTACTACCGTAAAGGTGGAGCCCGAGGTAATAGATCAGGTGCCAAGCCATGTAAGACTGGAAAGAATGGGCACCTCATGGGCATTTACTTTCCATGTGGTTTACACTCTGCTTGTGACTTGCACCGGCTCCATTATATCAGTTCCCGCCTGATAAACATGAATTTCTGTCAATATAGAGGATTACTTCCGTAAAGGTGGAGCCCGATGTAAAAGATCGGGTGCAAAGCCACGTAAGGCTGGAAAGAACGGGCACCTCATAGGCATTTACTTTCCAAGTGGTTTACACACTGCTTGTGCCTTGCACCGGCTCCGTTATATCAGTTCACGCCTGATAAACATGAATACCTGCAATAGAGAGGATTACTGCCGTAAAGGTGGAGACCGATGTAATAGATCGGGTGCCAAGCCACGTAAGGATGGAAACAACAGGCACCTCATGGGCATTTACTTTCCATGTGGTTTACACACCGCTTGTGCCTTGCACCGACTCCATTATATCAGTTCCTGCCTGATAATCATGAATCCCTGTCAATAGAGAGGATTACTGCCGTAAAGGTGGAGTACGAGGTAAAAGGTTAGGTGCCAAGCCACGTAAGGATGGAAGGAAACATCATTTCATGGGCATTTACTTTCCGTTTGAATACACATCCCTTGTGCCTTGCACCGGATCCATTATATCAGTTGCCGACTGATAATCATGAATCCCTGTCAATAGAGAGGATTACTGCCGAAAAGGTGGATCCCGAGGTAAACGATCGGGTGCCAAGCCACGTAAGGATGGAAAGAAATGACACCTCATGTGCGTTTACTTATCATTTGAATACACATCGCTTGTACCTTGCACCAGATCCATTATATCAGTTGCCGACTGATAATCATGAATCCCAGTCAATAGAGAGGACTACTGCCGTAAAGGTGGAGCCCGAGGTAATAGATCGGGTGCCAAGCCACGTAAGGATGGAAAGAACGGGCACCTCATAGGCATTTACTTTCCAAGTGGTTTACACACCGCTTGTGCCTTACACTGGCTCCATTATATCAGTTCACGCCTGAAAAACATGAATACCTGTCAATAGTGAGGATTACTGCCGTAAAGGTGGAGCCCGATGTAATAGATCGGGTGCCAAGCCACGTAAGGCTGGAAACAACTGCCACCTCATGGGCATTTACTTTCCATGTGGTTTACACACCGCTTGTGCCTTGCATCGGCTCCATTATATCAGTTCCTGCCTGATAATTATGAATCCCTGTCAATAGAGAGGATTACTGCTGTAACGGTGGAGCCCGAGGTAAAAGATCGGGTGCCAAGCCATGTAAGGATGGAAAGAAACGACATCTCATTGGCATTTACTTTCCGTTTGAATATACATCGCTTGTGCCTTGCACCAGATCCCTTATATCAGTTGCCGACTGATAATCATGAATCCCTGTCAATAGAGAGGATTACTGCCGAAAAGGTGGAGTCCGAGGTAAAAGATCGGGTGTCAAGCCACGTAAGGAAGGAAAGAAATGGCACCTCATGGGCATTTACTTATCGTTTGAATACACATCGCTTGTGCCTTGGACCGGATCCATTATATCAGTTGCCGACTGATAATCATGAATCCCAGTCAATAGAGAGGACTACTGCCGTAAAGGTGGAGCGCGAGGTAATAGATCGGGTACCAAGCCATGTAAGGCTGGAAAGAACGTGCACCTCATGGGCATTTACTTTCCATGTGGTTTACACACCGCTTGTGCATTGCACCGGCTCCATTATATCAATTCCAGCCTGATAATCATGAATCCATGTCAATAGAGAGGATTACTGCCTTAAAGGTGGAGCCCGAGGTAATAGATCGGGTGCCAAGCCATGTAAGGATGGAAAGAACGGACACCTCATGGGCATTTACTTTCCGTTTGAATACACATCGCTTGTGCCTTGCACTGGATCCATTATATTAGTTGCTGACTGATAATCATGAATCCATGTCAATAGAGAGGACTACTGCTGTAAAGGTGGAGCCCGAGGTAATAGATCGGGTGCCAAGCCACGTAAGGCTGGAAAGAACGGGCACCTCATGGGCATTTACTTTCTATGTGGTTTACACACCGCTTGTGCCTTGCACCGACTCTATTATATCAGTTCCCGCCTGATAATCATGAATCCATGTCAATAGAAAGGATTACTACCGTAAAGGTGGAGCCCGAGGTAATAGATCGGGTGCCAAGCCACTTAAGGATCGAAAGGACGGGCACCTCATGGGCATTTACTTTTCGTTTGAATACACATCGCTTGTGCCTTGCACCGGATCCATTTTATCAGTTACCAACTGATAATCTTGAATCCCTGTCAATAGAGAGGACTACTACCGTAAAGGTGGAGCCCGAGGTAATAGATCAGGTGCCAAGCCATGTAAAGCTGGAAAGAACAGGCACCTCATGGGCATTTACTTTTCATGTGGTTTACACTCTGCTTGTGACTTGCACCGGCTCTATTATATCAGTTCCCGCCTGATAAACATGAATTCCTATCAATGGAGAGGATTACTTCCGTAAAGGTGGAGCCCGATGTAAAAGATCGGGTGCAAAGCCACATAAGGCTGGAAAGAATGGGCACCTCATAGGCATTTACTTTCCAAGTGGTTTACACACCGCTTGTGCCTTGCACCGGCTCCGTTATATCAGTTCACGCCTGATATACTTGAATATCTGTCAATAGAGAGGATTACTGCCGTAAAGGTGGAGCCCGATGTAATAAATCGGGTGCCAAGCCACGTAAGGCTGGAAACAACGGGCACCTCATGGGCATTTACTTTCTATGTGGTTTACACACCGCTTGTGCCTTGCACCGGCTCCATTATATCAGTTCCTGCCTGATAATCATGAATCCCGGTTAATAGAGAGGATTACTGCCGTAAAGGTGGAGCACGAGGTAAAAGGTCGGGTGCCAAGCCACGTAAGGATGGAAGGAAATGACATCTCATGGGCATTTACTTTTCGTTTGAATACACATCGCTTGTGCCTTGCACCGGATCCATTATATCAGTTGTCGATTGATAATCATGAATCCCTGTCAATAGAGAGGATTACTGCCGAAAAAGGGGAGCCCAAGGTAAAATATCGGGTGCCAAGCCACGTAAGGATGGAAAGAAATGGCACCTCATGGGCATTTACTTATCATTTGAATACACATCGCTTGTGCCTTGCACCGGATCCATTATATCAGTTGCCGACTGATAATCATGAATCCCAGTCAATAGAGAGGACTACTACCGTAAAGGTGGAGCCCGAGGTAATAGATCGGGTGCCAAGCCACGTAAGGCTAGAAAGAACGGGCACCTCATGGGCATTTACTTTCCATGTGGTTTACACACCGCTTGTGCATTGCACCGGCTCCATTATATCAATTCCCGCCTGATAATCATGAATCCATGTCAATAGAGAGGATTACTGCCTTAAAGGTGGAGCCCGAGGTAATAGATCAGGTGCCAAGCCATGTAAGGATGGATATATAGTTATAGGTGTTGGTCTTGTGGTATAGTTATTCATTAGGGGGCTTGCCTGTGTGAATATATATATATATATATATATATATATATATATATATATATATATATATATATATATATATACACGAAATCACCCATGTACAGTAGGTTGGTGGACAAATGCAAAAAAAGACTTATGGGATGGACCTCTTCTACACTTTCTACCTCGGGTCGCATAGAACTCGTGAGATCTGTCATCTATGGGATGATCTCCTTCTGGATGCAAGCCTTTCATGTACCCCTATCTATTGTTCGAGCTATCTCCTCGGCCTGCATGAAATTCATATGGGGTTCTTCTCGTGTATGGTCGTGGAAGGATTGTTGCACTCCTAAAAAAGAAGGGGGAATTGGACTAAGACTACTCAAGGATCTCAATTGTGCATCAGGGGTCAAGCTAACTTGGCGTTATCTACTTTCTAATGGTTTGTGGGCAAAGTATATGGAGGCAAATTACGGTGATCCAAGTTTTTTCTTCGCGGCGAAAATGAAAGCGACCCAATCAGGGACTTGGAAACACATGCTCCGATGTAGAAGCATCTCCCAGAAGCTCATTAAGAAGAAGGTGCGCGATGGTCAAACAACGCTCTTTTGGCTTGACAGCTGGCTCCCTTGCGGGCCCTTAAAGGATACATATGAAATCCCAAACGGAGCTCATTGCAAAAAAGTAGCGGAGTATTGGGAGGGCGCGGACTGGTCGAGTGATACATCAATAAACCAGGTTCAGCCATTCTTGCAACATATTACACTGTCAAATGGCCAGGATGAGTGGGACTGGGCACCTGGCGGGGAGTTCAGCTTCAGCTCGGCTTGGGAGGGGTCAAGGCTGCCAGGTACACCCTTTACCTTCTACAATATTGTTTGGTACAAGGGTAATGTTCCGAAGTGGAGCATCATGCTGTTACGGGCCTTTAAAAGCAAGCTCCTAACTAAGGATGTGCTGAGGAGCTGGGGAGTACATATTCCGGGGGGTTGTGTACTATGTGACGGTACTACTGAGGAGTCTATCAACCATGTTTTTTTTCAATGCAATTACTCTAAATACCTCCTTCGCAGATGTCTTTTAAAGCTAGGGGTTGAGGTGGCAATTGCGCCAATGCTACTCGATGTGGGGGACTACTACATGGGCCGGTTTGGGGGTAAGAGCACATTGTGCCTCCTTGCAAAAACTGCACTGTCTGCCATGGTTTGGCACATATGGCGAGAAAGAAATCGGCGGATCTTTGAAAATCTAAGGAAATGTAAGACCCATCTCTTCGAAGACATTGCTACTGACGTGAGGATTACTATTGGAGATCAAGACACCTCTGATGACTACTCTGCATCCCTGGCTATGTCCAACTGGGTATTTAGAGACAATGGATAGGGGGTACTGGGAACTTGGAAATATGGAAATATGGGAAATATGGAATATGCAATTTTTGCAATTTTTGTAATGTTTCTTGTTTGGGTGTTGGGAACCAAATAGTGGGGAGTGACGGCGCTTGTGCCCTATCCTCTCCCTATTTGAATCTATAACACCCCTGTGATTGCAACTCTGTAACCATTTGTACAGATTAATATAGATTTACAATTGCCTTTCTATATATATATATATATATATATATATATATATATATATAGAGGAGGGATCAAATGACCCCCAAAAATAACCCCCAAAAATGACCCCCTATCAAAAATCCTATGTCCCCCATTTTTTCGGAAGATCCGAACCGTTCATCTTGATCTCCACCCTCTAAATACATGACTCACCAATTTTCAATCCGATCCCATGTGTTTTGCCCGTTCATCAACCATTCGCAAAAGTTCTGTTCATGCGAAACCGTTAAATTTGGGTCGGATGGATGAATAGGCAAAACACATGGGATCGGGTTGAAAATTGGTGGGTTAGGTATTTAGAGGGTGGAGATCAAGATGAACGGTTCGGATCTTCTGAAAAAATGGGAGGCATAGGATTTTTGATAGGGGGTCATTTTTGGGGGTTATTTTTGGGGGTCATTTGATCCCTCCTCATATATATATATATATATATATATATATATATATATATATATATATATATATATATATATATATATGCCCACGAGAGGGTGTCCCAGTGGTAAGTCATTCCGCTCCAAAGCCAAGGGGTGCGAGGCTCGAGGCCTATGGCCGCCGTGACTTGGTAATTATTGTGGAATTTGTTGTTGAATTATTTACCCTGGGGCTACATCTCCCCTCTCGGACTTACCCGGGGGCCGTTGGGGGCACGGCGGTTTCCCCCCAGTTTGCATAGTCTCGACCGGGCTATCGCCTTACCCTCCTAAAAAAGCCAAAGGCAGGGGGAGGGGGTTGGGGATTTTTCTGGGTTGTCAATATATATATATATATATATATATATATATATATATATATATATATATATATATATATATATATATATATATATATATATATATAGTGAAAAATGGAGAAGAGCTGACAGCGCTGGAAATTTTTCCAGCGATGTCCGTATTTTGGGAACCCTAAAAGTATTTATTTTGAAATTTTTTTTGCAGTAGTTAGATATACTTGTTGGGAAGCTCCCCACAAAATTTCAGCTCGATCCGACAGCGTTTGAGCCTCCGTTCATCGATTTCAAAAACGTTGCGCAAATCTGTCCACAGTTTTGCACAACGTTTTTGAAATCGATGAACGGAGGCTCAAACGGTGTCGGATCGAGCTGAAATTTTGTGGGGAGCTTCCCAACAAGTATATCTAACTACTGCAAAAAAAATTTCAAAAAAAAATACTATTAGGGCGCCCAAAATGCGGACAGCGCTGGAAAAATTTCCAGCGCTGTCAGCATTGGCCCATTAACCTCATATATATATATATATATATATATATATATATATATATATATATATATATATATATATATATATATATATATATATATATATATCTATTATACATTTGACACCGATTTTTGAATTTTAGGGCTGACTAGGACAAGATAAAGAGTGGCTGAGATTTGATCTTGGTAAATCAACGGTTGAGATTGGATTTTGTGAAAATTTTTGGGAGAAAATGCCTTGGGAATATAAACTTTGAAATTAGAAGTGCATTGGAAAAGAGTGTGGAAATTAAATTTGGGGGGAAAAGTGCATTAGGAAATATTGTGGAGATTAAATTTGGAAGAAAAAGTGCATTGGAAACCTAAACTTTGAAATTAAAAGTGCATTGGGAAAGATTGTGGAGAATCATGATCCATTAAATTAAACAAAATAAAAAATTTAGCGTAAAACAATTTAGCGGAACGACAAATTAGCGTAAAAATACATTGATGTTTGTTGTCTTCGGCGCCCGCTAAATTTTTTTTCAAAGATTTGTTATTCTGCGTCGAAAGCGCGGGCGCCAAATTTGTTGTTCAACACCGAATTTGTTGTTCGACGCCGAATTTGTTGTTCAACACCGAATTTGTTGTTCGACGCCGAATTTGTTGTTCCATTGTTCTGGGCCAAAGGCGCGGGCGCCGAATTTGTTGTTACAAAGATTTGTTGTTATGCGCCGAAGGACCGGACGCCAAATTTGTTGTTCGACGTCGAATTTGTTGTTCCACGCCGAAGACGCCCGTGCCGAATGTGCCCGTGCCACTAAATATTTTTACGCTAATTTATTGTTCTGTTTAATTTTGGCTGTGTAAATAATTTTTCGGGGAACAAAAATTTGTCGGTGAAATGTTAAATGAACCGTGCCCGCAGGCACGGGTTATGACTAGTCTATTATACATTTGACAACGTTTTTTGAATTCTAGGGCTGACTAGGACAAGATAAAGAGTGGCTGGGATTTGATCTTATGAAATGGAAGGTTGAGATGAAGCTTTAAAACCATGAATGGGACCCTTGAAATTTGGTCCAGCCTTGAAATTTGGGCCAACTTTGAAATTTGGTCCAGCTTTGAAATGATGAGAGCTTTGAAATCATGAATGTGAGCTTTGAAACTTGGTCCACCTTTGAAATTTGGTCCACCTTTGAAAGCAGCCAGTGAACATGTTTCAAGATGAGGCGTCCGCTAAATTTTCTTACGCTGATTTGTTGTTTCGAGCCGAATTTGTTGTTCTACGCTAATTTGTTGATCCACGTCGAATTCCGTGACGAAGGGGCCTGCACCGAATTTGTTGTTCCGCGCAAAAGGCACCGAATTTGTTGATCAACGCTAATGCACTTTGGTTATTAAAATGTGTGCGATGACTAGCGGCCGAAGGCGCCCGCTAAATTTTTGTTCGTTTAAATTTTGACAGGGGGAATAATTCTTGGGCGCCCGTGCCGAGAATTTTTGTTCGTTTTAAATTTTGACAGGGGGAATGAATCGCGTCCGAGGGCGCCCGTGCCGAAGCTACATTTTTGTTCGTTTGAATTTGGGAGGGAGAAATAATTTTTGGGGAGAACAAAGATTTTGCAGGAAAATCTTAAATGAACCGTGCCCGCGGGCACGGGTTATGACTAGTCTATTATACATTTGACAGAGATTTTTGAATCCTAGGGCTGACTAGGACAAGATAAAAGACGGCTGAGATTTGATCTTGGTAAATCAATGGGTGAGATCGGTTGATCTAAAACATTTGGGAGGGGACAACTTTGATTTTTGAGAGAAAATAGGTGGGGTCAAAGGGAAATAAAGAGGGTCGATATATGAGTTTCTTAGTGTTCTGTTTAATTTGCACATGACAATTATTATTTCTCTTTTTACAAACACATCAACCCAAAAAATTGAGTTCTGTGAGAAACATTTACGTGGGGTCAGCTGCAAAGCAAGAGGGTGTACATGTGGGTTTTACATTGGGTTGGTTATAATAATCCTTTCCCTTCCCAAAATTTACCATCATCTCGACCTCGACCTCCACGCACACCATGCCTGCGTTTAGATTTGCGCGAATCATCCCCACGTCGCCTCGCCTTCTACACAACATGCTTCATCTCGCCATCAATCGTCCCCATTGGGTTCATCAATCTCATTGGGTTGGGTTACGCTTCATCTCGCAATCAATCGCCCCCATTTGCCAGCTTCATCCCCATTTCGATCTTCAAATCACTTTTGATCAAGGCTTTCGTATCTTCAAGATACCCTCCACCCCACTCCGATCAAGTCTTTCGTATCTTCACTCCGATCATTTGCAAGCATCTTCGCAGGTATCATCCCCATGTCGCACAATTTCATCCCCATTTACCAGGATTTGATCTTCATCTTGGATCTAGGATTTGATGGCATCAAGATCTGGAATCTGAAATCTGGACGCATCAAGATCTGGAGTCTGGAATCTGGAGCCTTCTCGCGTGAGCCCTTGGAGAAGGAAGAGGCAAGAAACATCTAGCAGCAAGAACCCAGGTGACATCCTTAATCATGGTTTGAAATTGGTTGGTTTCTTTAATTTTTTTTCCATTTTGAATACTTTATCCCTTTTCAGCATGGTTATTAAACTATGGATGCAAATTTTATTTTGTAAGAATTACTGTAGTAGTGTTATTAGAATGAAAAATATGGGAAACATCATTGTGTTTGTTATAAGTTTCCACGATTGCTAGAAATAGGCGTCCAAATGTAGGAAATATATTGGGTTCTTTAAAAGTAGCTGTACTGCCTCATGTAGAAATATGCGTCCTCATGTAGGAAATATATAATTTGGTTGGATTTGTTTCTTCAAAGTAATGACTTTCCATAAAAGGTGTTTTATGTCTCTATAATAGATAGGATCAAAGTAATTTGGTTGGATTTGTTCGTTTTGTTCAGTTTAACCGAACCATTCAGATTGTAACCCAGTCAGTTTCTCCCATGCTTCAAATTACCAGGGTTTGTTTCATAATTTCCGCCTGTTTTTGACCAAATAGAGTAGTAACATAACAGTAAAAGAGACTCTCATTTTTTTCCAAGAAAAATGAAGAGAAATGCAACTTATGGAGAAAAGAGAGTACCCACTTCTTAAACAGCTCAAGAGACCTTATGGCAACGGATTGACTAAATTTTCCCTGATTACCCTTGCCGACGGGGCAGTATACACAGACTTTAATCCCTAGGAAAAATATGAAAAATATGTAAGAATTACTTTATCCCTTCTTCGTTATTGTTTTGTGGTGCAAAAGGATTGCATTTCCTTCTTATTTGAATTTATTGTTCATATAACTATTCAATGTTGCCATAA
This sequence comes from Scilla litardierei, assembly GCA_030789695.1. Classification (NCBI taxonomy): domain Eukaryota; kingdom Viridiplantae; phylum Streptophyta; class Magnoliopsida; order Asparagales; family Asparagaceae; genus Scilla; species Scilla litardierei. The sequence goes on along the minus strand of JAULAV010003967.1, from coordinate 17,470 downwards.
AACATATATTTCCAGATATGGCAACAAGAGCACACTTCAAAAAAAAATAAACATACTGCCTCAAATTTAGGTTCATGTACCCCAATTACCTTTAGAAGAGACCGGAAGAAACACATTAGTTAATCCTCATTACAGTTGTGTTTAATAAATATGCAAAAAAATTAAAATTTTGAAAAAAAAACTGAATTTCAAGTATCCTTCTCATTTATTAAGAAGTTAGTGAAAAAAGCACATCCCATTATTTGAAATGTGTGTGTTCTGGGTTCCTCTTAATCCTCTTTCCAATTTTTCCAAGTCTTTCATTCAGAACTTTATATATTTAAGTTTTTCTTCTAGGTCGCTGAAATATCTAACTGTGAAGCAACGTTAGCATCTAAATTTAATCGATAAACTAACAAACACAACACGATTAACAATTAGGATTGCATGAAATTTCTGATATAAAGTGGAGATTGCATTGATTTTTTTAAATTCTCAAATTTTTGTGCAGTCCTTTTTGTGCATCATATCCAGTGTTTATAAGAGCAAGGATATGCATATCCACTTTATAAAATGCATGGATATCATTGGCAAATCCAGTTTTTAAAAGAGCATAATATGCTTTACATTTTCAAATTTGGATGTGTGCGTGCGTGCGTGCGTTTTATTGTCTGTGTGCGTGCGTGCGTTGTTTGGAGGCTTAAAAGTTGGGTTCGTCTCTGGTTTTGCTATTTGGTGAGAAAATTTGGATGGGTATTTGTTGTCATGAGAGTATGAAATATGAATTTGTGATTTGAATATGAATGAGAGTTCACAATATTTCATATATGCAATCTCATCCTGGATATATGCAATCTCATATATGCAATCTCAAATAGAATTATTTGGGATTTATACTCTATGATTTTAAAATTTCAAGAAACATGCCTGCTGTGGTCTTCCATTAAAAAAAATCGACCGTCAGAACGTGAATGATCTGAATGATATAAAACTGCCAATGTATTATCAAGTGAGTGCACCTTCCTTCTTCCTTTGTTTTAATACTGTATTTTGTCTATCAGTTGTTATCTAATGTTGATTTTCTAAATGCTGTCTCACAATGCCTTTAGCTTTCTACCCTTTAGCAATGATTGTTCATGTTTGCTTGCAATTAGATATGATCCACTTGGCTCGATTGATCAGTGGGGTGGGCCCAATTAATTGTTATCTCAAATGTTGTTATCTACAGAATTACCCTGCTTTATTAATTAGGTGACATGAGAGTGATGGATACTGAACTTAGAATGGCATAGAGAAATATAAGGGAAAGTTGATGTCTTTTAATTTGATTTTTAGTTGGTTGTTTAGTTTTAGATTTCTCTGAGACCTTATGATTTAGTGATGGATATTGACCGTAAATTGTATCTTATGATTTTTAATCAGTTTTAGTTTTTAACCTGGCCTTAGGGAACGCCGCCTCTTGAATTCATAAATATCTACTTTTGTTGTATATATTACAGGCCATGTTCTGATGAGTGCAAGAATTGTCCCATTTGCCGAGTGTTCATCGAGGAGCGTATGCCTGTATACGGTGTGTAAATTCCTGACTGCAACTGATCCTATCAGATAATAGAATGCATGAATTAGTTGTATATTCATGGATGCAATCTTTCACCGCAGATTTTCAGTCGTAGGCTTTTTTGGGGGTGTGCATATGTGCTCTATAAGAGAAGCATCTGAAACTTGCATTCATTGCTACTTTAACTGTCGAGTGCTGTTTAGGAGGGGTGTGGTGAAAACAGCATGTTAGCTTCCTGCAACTAATCATAACTTTTCTTCCCATTTTTTGCCTTCCTGTAAATATTTGGGATTTATACTCTATGATTTTAAAATTACAAGAAACATGTCTGCTGTGGTCTTCCATTCAAAAAAAATCGACCTTCAAAATGGGAATGATCTGAATGACATAAAACTGCCAATATATTGTCAAGTGAGTGCACCTTCATTCTTCCTTTGTTTTAATACTATATTGGCACGCACCTTCCTTCTTCCTTTGTTTTAATACTATATTTTGTCTATCATATATTTCATTCTGGATATATGAATTTGTGATTTGAATATGAATGAGAGTTCAAAATATTCATAACAAATTCAGTTTTGTGATTGCATATATGTCCTAGGCAATTCGTTGTTCTCTATAGGTGGCATTAAAGACGAAAAAAATATTGTAGATACGGTAAGAAGTTTTCTACGTCTAGATGTTTTTTTTGTATCTCTCTGGCACGGTCTGTCACTCAGCCTGATACAAGCAACGTTTGCCATCTTGATGGTTGCATCTGCAGGTGCAATGTTATAGAGAGGGAGCTGGTTGGAGTCATAACAGCAGATGGAAGGCAATCAAAAAGAGGTGCTTCTGTTCTGCTATCGTGCTATCAGCATGAGGATCGATCTTGATCTTTTCCGATCTCCAATGTCGTTGCATTATAATTGATATATACAGTGAACAAGCTATGATATCTGCATGTGTATATGTGTTACCATTGTTTATGCACATCATTTGCTCTTAAATCATCTTAGCTTACAAAACTGAGTAACAACAAAGAAATTTGCAAAGAAATATTCGTCTTTATCCTAATACAAATTTGCAGTAAACTTTTCTCATGTCTGTTGGGCTTCTCCTAATCCAACATTATGAAGGATTGGCTTTATTGGCAACTGTGACTCTATTTCTTCTGCATACTTCAGCATTCGTTGGTCCTTGATGCACATACCAAAATAGCATGTTAGTTCACAAATTCTGTTATTGAAATCTGTTAGTTCATAAATGATATAATGCTACAAGCAATATGTATCAGCAAGCAAGGGGAGATTGAAATCTGTGTACACAAGGGGAGATTAAAATCTGTTAGTTCACAAATGATATAATGCAACAAGCAATATGTATCAGCAAGCAAATAGTTTTCCATGAGATTGAAACAGTTAATTCGAAATCTATGTACATATAATTAGATGCTTAACTAGGGAAACACTGCCTTTTATTTTGTCATCATGTGGGAATGTTTTTCAATTTGGTGACCTGGTGTGTACATGTGAATCATGCTTTCGGATAACTAATTTTACCTTATTGTTTAGATTCTTTCTAGGCTTCAGTGAATCTTGGGGAATTGCTTATTTCTTCCATGAACTTAAAATGCATGATCACCAAGGCAGGTTATGATTCTGCTAATCTTTGACGTTTCATACCAAACACCAAATTTTCCTAATGTCAACATACTGGGCCGATGTATTGACAACTGATCATGCTTTCAAGCTAAACTCCAATTTTGCTCAAAGATGCTTTTACATGTATTTTGCATCTGGCCCGAGGTTGAAAGCCGATCATACAATTTGATCAATTTATGTGTGGAATTTCTCAGCTCATTTCAGGCTTTAACCAACTGCTTTGAGTATAAATCTGTTCTGTATACCTATTCCGACTCCAATCCAAACTTATATTTGGTTTGGCTGACTTTTGGAGGTGCCACATCATACTTTCTATTACTTGATACAATAGATTGACTTCCACCTAAGGGTCTTGATCTAATGACTAATCAATCGCTATTGCTGGGCGACCAAAAGATAGCAGCTTCTCGCTGCAACCTCTGCCTGTTTGGGTGTTCCAACGGGCTGAAGACTACTACCATGCCTATGGGAAAAGCTCGAAGTTCATGTTTTCGCGATGTTATTGGGCAGTGATGTGAGATTGCATTTATTGTAGCAAATTTATCAAGGTGAACCCGAAAATTTTGGATATGAACTAAATTTTGATGGTACTAATTTTGTTGGGGAACTAAGATTTTTGTGATGAACTTAATTTCTTGTGATGAGCTAAATTTTTGAAGACCTACGCTTTTGACAGGAGAATATCTTAACTGAACCGTGCCCTACGGGCACGGGTTATGACTAGTATATATATATATATATATATATATATATATATATATATATATATATATATGTACTAGCTAAACTAAGCGTGTGATAGGGCTGTTAACGAACGAGCTTGAACGAGCTTGAACAGGGAGCTTGGTTTTGTTCATGAACAAAATCCATGTTCAAGCTCTGTTCGTTTACTAACCGAGCTCTAAAACCCTGTTCAAGCTTGTTCGTTAAGCTTACCGAACGAACGCGAACGAACGCAAACGAATGTAAATGAACATTTACCGAGCTTGTTCACGAGTAGTTCACCGAACGTTCTGTTCGTTAACAAGTCTTATCGAGCTTGTTCGTGAACATGTTCGAAACATGTTTGTGAACACATAATCAATCTTGTTTATGAACAAATTTTCAAACTGTAACGACTGGTTTTTCATGTATGGATTTTACTATATATATTTATATATTTGGTTGATTTCCCTTGTTGTGATTTCCATTTCCGTCTCTGTAGTTCTCTTTTCGTTCGTTTCGTCGTGATTCTCTAGATTCTTCCGTCGGTAGGCGTGTTTAAAGTAAGTCATTCGTGACGGGCTTCATAACGTCGATATCTTAGAGTTAAAACGAGCCTAGGAGACTTAGGAAACCATCCCGGAGCTTTGCGCTCCATTTCAGAACTTTCAGTGCACATTAGCCGGTGTAAGAAGGGGCACCGACCGACTAGATGACGATCCAGTAGGTCGGAAAACCTTCTTGAACCGACTAGTGAGCTTTGTTAAATGTTCAGGAGTTACTGTTTATCGTTAGTCGGTCTAAGAACGTTGGTTGACCGACTAGGTTGCAAACTAGTCGGTCGGCAATGCTTCTTTAACCGACTAACTCTTTAACTATTTTTGGCACTAGTTACTGTTTACTCTTAGTCGGTCTAAGAACGTTCACCGACCAACTAGATGTCAAACTAGTCGGTCAATAGTTGTTCTTTGACCGACTAAATCTAAATCCTAATTTTCGTCTGGGTTACTGTTTACACATAGTCAGTCTACGTTGGTCAACCGACCGACTAGTTCCCAAACTAGTCGGTCAGTGGTTGTTCTTTGACCGACTAAACAGTACAGGAAACCCTAGTTTTGCCCTAGCCACCACAAAACTCTATAAATACGCCTCCAAACGTTTTCTTCTTCTTCCTCATGACCTAAAACCCTAATTTCTCCCCCATTGAGCCCCCATCATCCTCAAACCATTAATCCTTCATCCCAAGCTCATCCTTCATCATCCAAACCCTTACATAACACTTTCCACCTTCCACCTTCCTCAAACCTTCATCAAACCCCCAAAATCCACATCAAAACCCATTTTACCAGATTTTACCCTCATTTCCAGATCTGAGCCGGATCGTTCTTCCGTTGCCGTGGTTGCTCGGCATCGTTCCTCCGCTTCTTCACGGTAATACTCGATTCCTTTAGTTTTAGCATAACCCACATTGACATTTGTGAAACCCTAATAAAATGGATCATTAGACAATTAGGATTCCATTAAGAAATCGATTTAGAATCGTTGTTCTAATGATTGTTTTGCTATAACAATGATCTATTCCGTAGTTAGCTTGTGTGACGATCTTCATTGCTCGTCAATCCCGGTATCAGGCAAGTGAAACTTGCATCTCTTGATTTGGGCCATGGCTTAGGCCATTTCCCTTGCTTTAGCGTAAAAGAGACTAGACGGTGAAAGGATAGCCGTCTAGACACCATTGACCTAGCTTGACAACGAAGCTTGGTCCGTCACCTTCATCATGCTTGTATGTCACGTTTACTTTCCCTTAACGGTACGCGTATTAACTGTTCATGTCATCCATGCATCCTTAACTGCTATTGCATTTTAACTGCCATGTTTAATTTAAATTAACGGTACGCGAATATGTTCATGTCATTGCATTTCGCCTGTCACGTTTAATTTCAATTAACGGTACGCGAATATCTGCTCATGTCATTGCATGCTTGAACACTCGTCGTGATTGCGTAGCTTCGCTACATACTTGTACTATTTGTACCGGCTAGGCACCCATTTTGCGGGAAAATCCTATGCCAAATACACTTTCTGGCTCGTGTTCCAGAAGACGAGCTCAACATAGCCTACGGGAAATAGGGCACTCGTTGAGTGATCCCTTGTACTTGATACTTGAACACAGCCTGCAGGCAATAGGGCAATCGTTGAGTGATCCCGTTTACTTGATGCGTGAACACAGCCTGCAGGCAATAGGGCACTCGTTGAGTGAACCCTTGTACTTGTTACTTGACATTACATGTCACAACTACCACTTGCTACTTGTACTTTACTTTACTTGTTACCACCTTACTTTACTTGCCATGCACCATACTTTAACTGCTAGGTTGTTAGTTTACCTTTCTTTCAGTTTCCTTGCACAAGTCTTTCGACTTGCTGACATGTGCCCCTTTTCTCTTTTGGGTGACACATGTTAGAGCCCGAGCCTGAGATTCTTGCTGAGGACGCGGTGTTCGCTGACGCTGAGTCAGAACCAGCGTTGATCGAGGACTTCGTAGACACTGGAGATCAGTCTTAGTGTCTATGTCTGGTTTTTATTAGATTGCTTAGGTTGTCGGTGCGTGGCACCTAGTTGATACTCTGTTATGTTTGTGTGTTGTTTGGCCTTGTTCTGGGCCTTTAGACTCTTTCTTTTTAGCCTGGTGGCTTTTTCTGTGATGTGTAATATTTTGTGGACAAACTTTTGGATTGGTATTTCATATCCGTCTCATCCTATTATTATTATTGTTGTTGTTCCATTTGCAATTACGGGGACCTGCTTATACTAAATTGACGCTTATCAGGCGGGCAGCTTCACAGCTCCACGCTTGACCGGACCTTCTCACGTCTCGCCTCCATTTTAGGAAAGCGGGGCGTGACACAAACAAACGAACGAACGTCAATTTTTAAATCCGTAATAATATTATTTAGCCATAATTGCCAATGATTAATCAATTACGTAAAATGATTAAATATTTACAGGACAAAAACAAACAAACAAAGCATAATAGCTCCATAAATATCATTACAAGCATCTATTCCAAGCATAGTAAAAATTATATAATATTTTTCTAAATGCAATACAATGTAAGAACCCAATATTCTAACATTTCCACATTATAATGAACACTTAACGAGCTTGTTCATGAACATCACTTAACAAACTTGTTCACGAACACTTAACGAGCTTGTTCATGAACATAAATGAACAAACACAGTTATGTTCAAGCTCTGTTCGTTTATTAACCGAGCTCTAAAAATCTGTTCAAGCTTGTTTATTAAGCGTCTCGAACGAAGGTAAACGAACATGTACCGAGCTTGTTCACGAGTAGTTCGTCGAACGTTCTGTTCGTCAACAGCCCTAAGCGTGTCGATGTACTGAGTTTATAATCGTATGATTGGTAAATATGAATGAAATGTTAGCGTGTATGGGTGTGCACCATGCACGGGTAAGTATGTGCTTAGTTCTAAGTTTTGGGGACTATAATATGTGTGGCGTGTCGTGGGTATAATTATAGGGCCGTATGTGATGTGAAGTTATAGTGAAATATCTGCATGTATTGGAATGGCTATAAATTGTGAAATTATAATGATGGTGGAAGTATATTAAATATATAACTTGAGTTTAGATGGTGTGGTGTGATTACGTGTGTTGACGTGTTTGGTATTGGATGTATACTAGGAGATATAGGGAGTAGTGTATTCTTATTGCCTTGTTCATAGGTAGCTACCTAACGTAGAGTATTACGATGGTATTTACTGGTGTGAACTATTTAATTGGTTGTGAGTATATGGACTATTGTTTTGTTCTAGGTAAGTAATAGCTATATAAGGGATGTATCTATATTACAATTGAGAGCTGTTTTTGAACTTTGTCCTATGTGGCAATGTCACATCAAGTTTTGGGGGGGAAATTTTTTGGGTTGGGAGAAAATTTGTTGGGAGAATACAAAAGTTTTGCTTATTGAAATTGACATCATCATCACTTAATACGCTTCATTCAAAAATGACCCAAAAAAATGAGACCCAAAAAAAATACAGCGAATGTGCATTCAAAGAGGCGGGTTGAGTTTTTTTGGGCGTCAAGCAGAGGTCTAACCAACCTATCCGCGCCGAAGGCGCCCGCTAAATTTTTTTACGCTAATTTGTTGTTCTTTTAAATTTTGGCTGTAGAAATATTTTTTAGGGGACAAAGATTTCGCAGAAAAAAATCTTAAATGCACCGTGCCCGCGGGCACGGGTTATAACTAGTGTATATATATGATTGAGATACATGTATGAGTATGAATGGATATGATAGGAATAAGTGTATGATGTGCGTGAATATATATATATATATATATATATATGTTTACCTGTTGGTAGTGTTAATGTTTGATTACCTAGTGCGAATATAAGCACTTGTAATAACTATACCTGATTGAATGTGATATGATTGGGGTAGTTACTAGAGCGACTAGATATGTTAGAAAGTCCAAGGACGGACTTTATTCTAAGGTGGGTAGGATGTAACGACTGGTTTTCTTGTATAGATTATATATATATATATATATCTATATTATAAAACAGGGATGTTATCATGGGTTATTGGATAAGAGTTTTTGGATAAGAGAAATTGGATAAAGGTTTGAATTGTATTTGGGTTATAAAAATGAGGGATGTTATGATGAGTTTTTAGATAAGAGATATTGGATAAGAGATATTGGATAAGAGATATTGGATAAGGGTTATAAGTTGGGGGGGGAAACTTGGGTTGTTTGAAAATTTCAATTTGAAATTTGTAGTTGAAAACAAAAAGAATTTCAATTTGGATGCTCTCTCTCTCTCTCTCTCTCTCTCTCTCTCTCTCTCTCAGCCCTTGCCCCAAAAGCCCACTGCTTGAGATCTCACGGCCCTCGACGCCTTCAGACGATTTGGATGCAGGGAAAAGGAAAGAGGGAGAAGTGATAGGGAGAAGTGAGAGTGTGGGGGTTCCCTCTCCCGTCGTCATCAACCCCAACCCGTTCTTCGATCTTACAGATTTTTAAAATAATTATGCGAAGGAGATGAAGAGGCTCTCTGCTAAAGAATCGCTTCTCCTTGCTGTGAGATTTTCACTCCTTTATTTAAGACGATGCAATTTAATTCCCTACCCAGTAATCTTTTGTGGAATGGGGCTTTATTGTTTGGTTTGCTTAGGGTTTCTTTAGAATCTTTCCTTCTCCTTGCTGTTTGGTTTGCTCAGTTTGTAATTTGGTTTGGGTTGCTTGCTTAGGGTTTCTTTAGAATCAAGGTATATGCTTGAAATTTAGCATCTTTGAGAAGATGATTAGGAAAGTTCCTTTGTATAATGTGATTCGAGCTTGCTATAATGTGATTTTTTTGACAAATTTATAAGACAAAACGTAAGAAGTTGTTGGCATGACCTGGACTGTTTTCTCCATCGGTGATCTTGAAAGCATTATGACTGCATGTGATATTCTCTTTAGAATTGCAAAGAGCTCTTTCTGTCTGCCTGGGACAATTTTATGACTGCATGTGACTGCATGTGATTTTATTTTATTTTATTTCAATTAATTTAAAGCATTATGACTACATGTGACTTCTTTCTTAGAGGGAATTCTTCCAACATCTCAATGGATTTCATTTCATCTCTCATTTCAATAAAATGAATAGAAAATTAGATTTCTCAATCAGGTAAGCCATGATTTTTTGCGTGTTTTTATGCAATATGGTTCCTTTTAAGTACGTACACTCACGTTTTTGGTTCGTCTAATAAATGTGTCTATTTCTTTTTATCCATCACTGCTTGGGAATTTGGATTGGTTTATGCCAATTAGCCTGCTTGCTGGTCATTTGAGGTAGAGTGTGGAACTTTGTTGTGTATGATTGGGGTTATTTATCTTGAACAATATTATTGCTTATTAATTTTTTTTAAATAGAAACTAGATACTGACTTCATTTCGTGTCATGATTTTGTAATTTTGTTATGTATACATTTTTGATAAAATTTGATGACGGGTCCTTTTCAGATGATCAAAAGGGGAGTTTCATCGAAGGCGAACCCACCAGCGCCATGGATGGCAACGCTTTCACGAGATGTGATCATGTCTAATTCTGTATATCATTGTAGTAATGTTTAACATAAAATCATTCTAACCAAAATTCTAATGTAGCCATATTCTAATGTCATATTTTTCTATTCAGGTTATCAATCCTGAACAAATGATTGAGGGCCTAATGATTGAGACTTCGTAAGATTTAGTCACTTTAAACTTTTTTAAGTGATTTCATTTGTCCAAGTTTTGTTAATTTGTTTCCATCAAAAAACATGCAATTGCAGATAAGTTGAATGTACATCGGCAGTGATCCAATCACTTGCATTATTTAAAAAAGTTATCCAGGGCACCGAAGAAAAGAGATAGAGAATAGCATCACGAAAGCAACTAAGTTCATTGAAAAGATGCAATTGCCCGATGGTTCATGGTTTGTACTTCAGCCCCTTATTTTTAACGATATTGATTCAGCCAAATAACGGGGTAAACATATGCTTTGCGGCATGCTTTATATGGATTGTTGAGATGGTTTGTATGTAACTAGCGTGAACACGTGATGTTCTCGCTATAGAGTGAAGGACAAATCCTATAAATATTTAGGAAGACAATAAACTTATCCTGATGAAGATCAACTAATAATATAATGCAACTGGATCAAATACGGAACTAAATTGTCTCTGTTGTCACCATGTGTTTTAATACCATCAAATTTATATTGCTGTTGAGTATATGTATGCATTTTTAATACCATCATGTTTTAATATCATCAAATTTATATTGTTGTTGAGTATATGTATGCATTTTTAATACCATCATGTTGCATAAGAACTATATTGCAACTTTCAGCAATTTGTTATTATGAACAATGGGTCTTTTTTTGTGGACATCTTAAAATGGCTACTTCCTTCAAAATATTAAGTGGGTCTTATTTCAGCAATGAATTTTTAATACCTTTTCTGTTTTTATTTCTTTAATTAAAATCATTCATGTCTTTCCATATTCATTATTCCAAGCAATCCAGATTATGGCAAGCTCTTTTGCAACAAAATGCTGCTCTTTTGTTGTAATCATCCAACAATAGAATCATGTTGGAATTAATGATTGCAACAGGATTCTGCTCTATTTTAGCTAGCTCTTTTGTTGGAATAAGTGAAACAAATCCTGTTGCAAAATTCTGTTGTTGCATGTCTAGACATGAAATCCAGATTGAAAATGATATCATGCAAAATTCTGTTGTTGCAAAGTATAAATTATAGTTTGAAAGTTATAAAATTCTGCATTCCAGTTTTGATATGTTTTGGGCATTCTTGATACCAATTTCACCAATTTGCAGGCATTTTGTTGTTGCAAAATTCTATCATTTCTTGATTCCATTTTCGCCATTTTCACCAATCATGAACGAAAAAATCATAGTTGCATCGATTCAAGCCCAAAATTTTGATATGTTGATATGATTAAGACATGATAGACATTGATATCAATAATTTTTGATGCATCAAGACAAACCATTTCCATGTTGACTCTCAAGACATTGATACCATTTTGATGCATCTAACAGAATTTTGATATGATTCAAGCCCAAAAATTTCAGATTTGCTTCACAACCGAACCCGCATCAAAACCGAAACTGCATCAAAAAATTTCAAAAAATTTCAACATGCTTTCATTTCCAGATTTGAATATTTTCAACATGCTTTCATTAACATGCTTTCAAGAAATCTAGATTTGTATCACTTTCATATTTTAATAGATTTACAATTGTGGAATTAATAGATTTTAAATTAACGGATTTGAATTCCAGATTTATATTTTCAACATGATTTCATTTAGATGCTTTCATGAATTCCAGATTTGTATCACTTTCAAACTATGATTTATATTTTCAACACGCAGGAAATTTTCGAAACAATAACAATCTACATCCAAAATTTCAGATTTGTATTAAAACTATGTTTTTTGGTTAAGCATTTGCCTGCAAATTGGTGAAAATGGTATGTCTTGATTCTTCATTTTGCAAAATTAGAGTCCTAGCCTTATCTTTTTTAATACATCCAAATGGTATGTCTTAATTCTTCATTTTTCAAAATTCCGTTGTTGATGCCATTCTCTCATGTCTTGATTCTTGATATGATTTGGGCATTTTGTTGTTGAATCCTGCATGTCTTGAGAGGAAAGGTAGAAATTTTGTTTGCTTTTGGTGCTCACCTTTTGGGCTTGAATCATGAGATACAGATGTACACCTGTTTCTTTTTTACCTTGCAATATTTCTGATTTTGTTAACACAAAGGGCTTTTTGTAACCTTTTCATTACCAATTATTATCCAATATTGCCTTTTTCAAATATGTTCACATGTTCTCAAAATTTAGATATCGGCTGAGAATCATTTAGAGTAACATGGACCTTTTCTTTTGTGATTTGTGTTGATTACAATGTGAAATCAGGGTAGATCTTTATAGAATATGGAACACAAAAATTTCAATTATATCTTTGCATTGTTTGCTTTCTTGCTGATTTTTAATAAATGTTTACTGATTTTTATAAATGTTTTCTTCTGTTTGAAATAGCGTAATACGATTAGAAAGCTTAAAAATTGATTTATTATCTCATTAGGGTTTGTGGAAAAGCTTAAGGACAAGATTTTTATAAATGTTTTGTTCTTGCTGATTTATTATCTCATTAGGGTTTGATTGGGGAAAAGATTTTTTCTTGCATTTAGTTTCGGTGTTAATGTAGGGCCCTGATCATTGTTTTCCCCGTCTTTGATTGAAGGTGAGAATCGTTATTTCTACTGTGTAATTTATGATTTACTCTGTAGTTTGGTAGCGTGAATTATTCTATCATTTATTTGGGAAGGGACGGTCTTACTTTTCGGGAATTAGGGTTGTGTTGATTTTCATTTTAACATTTCGTGTGGTTTTCATTTCAATATGTATTAGATAGGGCTCTTTTGAATTTTAAAAGCCACTTTTGTGTTTGGTCTAATGTTTTTAATGTCGTGGAAGTCTATTATCGGCAATGGCCACTAAAATAGCGATTATAATGTTTAAGGAAGAGTGTTGCAATACAGAGTCGAGTCATGTGTTTATGCTGTCAGTTTTTCTTTGTTCTTTTCATTGGTTTTTAAGTTATTAGGCAATTATAACATCTGGGTATTGAGTTTTATGTTAATGATTATCCAGTGAGGGTTTGGGTTTTTATTTTTTTGGTGTTTATCGGTTGAAATTTCATAGGTTGGCTTTAGGAATGAAGTTGGTCAAGCAGATTATCTTATGATACTAAGATGTGGGCATGTGCTAATACATAGCGATGGTTGATGGCATATGTTAATGCATGTTTTATGTTCTGCAGGTGTTTAAGCTTGCATTTTCATTCTCTCCCGTTTAGGCTGAGACTGCTCCGGCAAGGCTGCCTTTCTAAGAATTTGTCATCGGAATGGCAATGAAAACATGCCACGTGAAAGTCGCACCGACGATGCTGGTCACCACAAGATCCACACCTTCTGATATGTCTGAAACCCTTAAGATCGGGGTTGTGCTCTCAGGCGGCCAGGTCCCTGGTGGCCACAATATCGTCTCCTTTTTATTCTTCTATCTGTTGTTTGAATTGATGTTGTTATATGATGATCTGATGAATTTCCTTTGGTTTCTGATAGATTGCTTGCATGAAAAGGTGAAGGGGAGCACTCTATACGGATTAAAGGGAGGTCCGGGTGGGATCATGAAACGCAAATACGTGGACCTGTCTCTTAAGTTCATCTATCCTTACAGAAATCAGGTTAGGGGATTTATTGTTTGTGAATTTATATCTTTTTCGGATATGATGAGATTGCTTATAACATGTGATATAAGTATTTTAGGATGACCCTTTCTTCTATTTATCATGATGTTTATCATGCTGATTTTGTTTTAGGGTCACCATAAATCCCTCAGATTTTTAATACACGACATTTGAAATTCCAGGTTTTTGGGTTCGGATTTTTTGCTTCATTACAATGGGAATCTTTTAGGGTAAAAAATCTTGCCTCTGTCTCGCAGGCCTTTGTTGATAATGGCTCCAGTTTTTCTACACACCATATGTTTGTTCAAATGTTTAAAAGAACAACAACCAATTTAATTAAGTGATTTTCGTAAGCATATATTTTGGCTAATGGGTTCTCATGGGGTTTTTAATTAATTGTTCAGTTTCATCTAACATGGTATTGGGTCTGAAGCAGCCTTCAACACTACGCTCAACAAGGCTCAGAGTCAGTGTTTTTTAATATTTTAAGTTGTTATTAGAAATGTGTTTTGTTTAATTTTGTTTCACTTTGGTATTTGCAAATGAAAAGATACATGTGATTTTCTACTTCACGGCAGTTTGGCATGGACCACCGTCTCTTTTTTGTGTAATGTTTGTACCATTCATGCATATTAGCATATGATGGAATTAGGTGCTAATTTATATACATTTTTGGAATTTTTACTTGAAGACAAACTGTTGCCTGATAAGCAATATTGAAGAAATGTTGATGTTTTTAATCTGTTAAATGAAAATTGGTTGGATATTCTTCTTAGCTGAAGCATGATTGACTCCAAATGCAGAACATTCTGGAGACAATTGATACTTGAATTTCTCTTAAACATAAATCTTATGCATGGAATGATTGACTCAAGTACCAAGTTCTAATATCAAGTTTGATAAATTCCAGTATCAACATTGAAGATTTTAGGTTCCAATATTTGATAAATTCATCAACATTTTTGGCATTGATACTGGAACCTAAATCTTCAACGTTGATGAATTCATCAACATTTATGGTCCAATATTGAAGATTTTGGCAGTTTTGATAAATTCATCAACATTGAAGATTTAAATTCCAATGATTGACTACATTTTTGATAATTTCCACTGTTTGTATATAAATTTGTATATAAATAATATCAGAATAAATTATTCTTAAAAGGAGAACCTATTAACACCCAGTGTTGAATGCATTACAAGTTGATAGTTTGTGTTAATATTATAATTTAAGGATATTAATTACGTAATGATCATAGTATTAAAAACAAGAGTGCTAAAAAATTTTCCATTTTTAATGTCGGCTCTGTTAGTTTGGCGAATGTTACTGTGTAAACTAAATAAGGTTTCACTTGGACATCTATTTTTTTCTTTTTAAATGAAATTTCTTCTTGCTTCTGGCGATGATAAGGAATCCTATCGCATGTAGCTTTCTATGTCCATGCATCTTAAATTGTTTGTTTTCTTGGGATTTAGGAAGCGTTTTTGGCCTACAAGTTGGGGCGAATCTCTAATGGTTGGATGATCGCATGTAAATTTTTTTCTTTTGTTTTTGATGATTTTTTTGCAAGAATGTGGATTGTTTTCTGTTTCTGTCAAAATCTGCGCATTTTAGCTGTATAATTTATGACATTGTGGGATTTTAATGGTGGGAAGGTGGGAACTTTAGTGTTTGTGGCAAGAAAAATGGATGAAATTCGGGAAAAATATGCCTTTTATTAAAGAAAAGAAAATCTTCATTTTTAATTCTATTCCTTCATTATTTGATTCGATTTTTATACTAGAATAATCCAGGGTAGTTTAATTCATGTTTGGATGTTCCATACATTTGCATTGCTAATCTATTTCGGAATTGAGAATAATTGGATTTTCGTGGATTAGTGAACTTGGATGATAATTCTTTAAACAGGTCATGTTTGGTCACATTCTCTATGTTTGGTTTGATTTTTTAATACTGAACTTGCTAATGAGAGTTCAATGCATGTTCATTTTTGAAAGTCCATTTGGGAGTTCTATATAGTCCTTTTGCATGCCATCAATTTCAGTAGATCTGATCTACACCGTTGAGTCTTGAGCCTATTCTATCTTAAACCCCTTATTTGTTGGCGGTCTGGTGGTCACCACATCTGAATTTGATTAACTGACGTCAGTTTTTATAAGTTTAGATGGTTAGATGGCAATTTTCGTGTGTTGTTTCTGGAAGAGTAGAGCCTTTGGGTTGGCAAGGGTTGTAGAACTCTTTTCCATGTGGGGTGGTTCTTGAGAACTGGTTCACTTGGATTAGCCACAATGAGAAATGACATTGAGGCACAGACTCAAAATTCTGGAATCATTTTGATTAATATACTTAATGTAAAACATGTGGTCATGATAATACGGGCTGGCAATAACTAGCAAAGGGCCAAAAATAGAAGATGTGAACATAAGGAACTAGATTTTGGGGGGACTAAATCGGGAGGGAACTAAACTTTTGTGGGAATTAAAATTTTAATGGGGAACTAAATAATGATTATTGTGTTTTAATTATTATTGTTCGTTTAAAATTATGGAATCCAAGATTTTGAGGAGTAAATATTTTAAATCCAAGTTCATGCTCTTTTGTAAACATGAAAAAATCATTTCATATTTTGTTAACATGAACTCAGAAGAGAATTAATGCTCTTTGTGATCAAATGAAAATATGATTTCATATTTTGTGAACGTGAACATATCATTTCATATTTCTTATTTTGTGAACATGAAAATATCAAACTGAAAATATCAAATGTTCAAATGTTCACAAAATATGAAATGATATTTTCATTTCATGTTCACAAGAGTTCCTGTGGATACAGACTTCATACTAAAAAAGGTTCATGTTCACAAAGTTCATGTTCAGAGTTGTATACAGACTTCATGTTAACAAATTTTTTTGCTTACACACTTCAGAGTTGATTGGATGCAATTACTTAACAAGATATTTTAGTTGATATCATAATGTATCGACATTTTTTCTGATTGGGCTAATTAGAACCATTATACAGTTAACTAAAGCTTGGGCTAATTAGGAATTTTTTTTCTGATGCTGATCTTGATATTGGGTTTTCAGTTCTTGGCAAGCACAATTTTTTAAAACAATTGTTTAGGCACAATTGTGCGGGGCAATTTGATCCAAGATTTTTCAGTTTACAAATTTTTCTGATGCATGTTAACTCAAAAGAGAACTCAAACTCTTGGGAGACTTTAGCGTTGTATATGAAGTAATTTTATTGCAAAATATATTGTATATGAAGTTCATGTTCACAAATTTTTTTGAGCACTTTAATTAATGCCATGGACAAATTTTTTTGGGATGATATTTTAAATGGGTTTAAATTTTTGGGAAAATATTTTGAATACAACGTGAAATATGGTCATGAATTATGATAAATTTTTTGGGAGAACTAAATTTTGGGGGGAACTAAAATTTTTGGGGAACTAAAATTTTTGGGGACCTAAAATTTTTCGGGATCTAAATTCTCTAAGAGAAGTAAATTTTGGAGAAACTAAAATTTATGTGGGAACAAAATGACAATTATTGTGCTTTAAATAACAAATCAATGTTTAAAATCAGACTTCTATATTTAAAAAGGTTGGCCTCTTTAATGGATTTTTAAGCACCATGTACACCCCCGCCAACACTATACCATCGAAGTCCAACCCCTTTGTCACCCCCGCGTCCGACTCTGTGTCTTCAACTGCAAACTGTATGCACCCTTCTTCCTCTTTA
>JAULAV010003966.1:0-25013 GCA_030789695.1 Scilla litardierei | reverse complement strand
TCACTCGGTCGAGTGAGCTTTGTCACTCGCCCAAGTGACAAACCCTGTACAAAAACAGTAACTTCGGGTTTCTCAGGGGTACGTCTCTCGGGGTGACTCGGCCGAGCAATCTTCTTCATTCGGCCGAGTAGCTATAACGTTCGGCCGAGTGAGCTTCCTCAGATTTTCCAGTAACTTCGGCTTTTTTCTGTCTGATTTCTCTGTACCACTCGGGCGAGTGAAATTTCTTACTCGACCGAATGGAATTCCTTGTTCGACCGAGTGAATGCTGAAATTTGCTGTGCGTATCTGTTCTACTCGGGCGAGTGTAATCATTCACTCGGCCGAATGACCAGTCTTGGTCCGCGAGTGAGGTGCTCCTGAGCCTATTTCTTCTCCTTTTCACTTCCACGTCGCTCCTATCAATTTCCTTCTTCTTCCGCTCATCCTCCATCGCTGATAAGTCATCAAATAGGCCATGGGTGACACTCCGAAGTGCGTGAACCTTCTATGATCTCATTTTCGCTCCAAATCGGCCCATATCTCCTGAAATACGACAAAAACAAGAAATAGTGAAAAGCATCGTAATATCGTCGAATAATCGTGAAAAACGCAATGTGGGCGATCAAAACATCATGAAAACATGCAGAAAAAAGGTGTAAAATATGGAGTGATCAGTCTCCTCGGGACGCAGGGATGTCCTGCTCGCCTAAGTGGGCGACAGGGGGAGGTGATCTGGGTGCGCCCGGGATACGGAACTGAAGATGTAACCCCCTTTGAACTCAGGGTCAGGAGGGAATGTCTAATCTGCCACGTGAACGATAGGCATGTGACCTGGGTTGGGCAGAATGGTGTAAGGAGCAGGGGGTGACCGTAGTAGAAGGTGAAACGACCGTCGGGTCGAGGCTTGATCATATGAGTGTGTCGCAAGATATCAAGATCTAGACGTGTAGATCCTGCGGCAGAATGCAAATCTTGGAGTATAGCGATTTTATACTGGGGATATGAAGCAATGATGGTAATGAGGCCCCCACAACAATACTTGCCCTTGCCGGCGCTGCTAATCTCAAGCAATTTGTGAATGAGCCAATTGCCAGCATGAATGGGAATGCGAGGGGCCTCGAAGGCAATCCCGTCATCACTGCGAATAAAATCAAATGTCATAGCCCACAGAATAAAAAGGTCAGGGATAGTCACGGTCCCGGACTCATCCCTGGGGAAGAATGTGCTAGAAATGATGCGGTGGGCCAGACGGAATACGGGGTGAATGATGGAGGAGGCCTTGGCCTTCCCTCAAGGATAATGGTCGTGGAGGGTGAGGCAAAACCAAAATATATCGACATCGAAGTCGCGGTGATATTCGTGGGAACGGATAACATCGCCACCCAGAATGGGAAAACCGAAAATGTTATTGATCGTGTTCAGGTGGGTGCGGATAGTTCGGTTTCGAACGTGAAAAACGACGATCGATCCCGCCTCACATTTGAGGGAAGAGAGGAATTCTAGTGTGAGGGAGGGGTAAGACACCCTGTGGGCGTTTAAGAAAGCTATCCATCCTAGGTTAGCGAAGAGAGTCTCGACCTCGAAGAAAACTCTGAGATCGATAAGAGTTTGGGCATGTGCAAACTTGGTGGATAGGTGTCCCCGTGCATCGAGTCTATTATAAAAATCTTTCTGGTCAAGACTCAAGAAATGGTAACCACGCGGTCCCATCATTAGGTCCACATGAGGGATAATTGGTTGGGGTTGGGGTTGTGTAGCCGGTGTAGGAGGAGGACGTGAACTAGGTGGACGTATGGTCTTCCGTCTCTTGCGAGACAGCTCCTCCTCATGCATTATGGCCTTACCCTTATCTTTTTCCCTGGCCATGATAGTGTGTGATGCAAGTAAATGCATGATATGGCGAATGCACACAATCAATGGCAATTGAGCAAAACAGTAGTACTAGGGCAAATGTAAGAAATAGAGCTAGAGAACGAGTTTACCCAGTAGCGAAGATAATCCTTGCTCGCAAATCACCCAACGCTGTGCAATTGATGGGAGTGTGAAGCCGCAACACGTCGATTCAACAATTTTTTTGAAATGGGGAAGAGCGGCTAGGGTTAAGGCGAAGAGTTGGGTCGAATGAGAGAGAATGAGAGTGGGATTGATGGAGAGAAGGGAGGAGGAAGTGGGGAGATCGGTTGAGAGGCAGTGGGGGTCGTTTGGGGGGAAAAAGATGGCTGGTTGAGGAGTGGAGAGACGAAACGACGGAGGAGAGATCGAAGTCGGGTGAGAGAAATGAATCGGGTGAAGGTGGGGGTATTTATAGGGTTTTAGGTGAACTGATCGGGTGATATCTCACCCGATCGGTTGGGTAAATTTTCGAAAATTTTGTTGAAAAGTAGCTACAGGCGAACCGATCGGTTAAGATTTCAACCGATCGATTGGCCGCTTCACAATTTTCCCGAGAGCATTCCCGACTTCACCTGGACAGCCACCCGGTTAGAGCTCAGATCAACCGATCGGTTGAATTAATCCCAAATTTTCTCGAGACCTTTACCGTTCTCACACGATCTGCCCCCCCGGTCACAGCTTGTTCCACCCGAGCGGTTCGCTGATGAACAGATATAGGCCACTTTCATATACGTCCCATCCGATCAGTTGATGGCTCAACCGATCGATTGGGGGCTTGTTTCTTGCAAAACATCAAAAATAGTCTGAGTATCTCGACGAAAGCTCCCGTTGCTGAATTTATTCATCAAAATAAGAAAAATAAGCCTAAAAATAAAGATGAAAGTTTAGAACATGGGTTGCCTCCCATGAAGCGCTGTTGTTTAATGTCGTTTGTTCGACGCCCGGTAAATGATTTTTAAGGCGGTTGATGCGGGTGATGCCCAAGGTTTGGCATCCCTTCAGATTTTGGAGTGGTGGCTGGTGTTGACAGGGGCCATAAGTAGACGCTCTCGACAATCCTCCCACTGGTGGTATCTGGGGGCTTCTCCCTCACATTGGCGTCTACTTCCACTCTTTTAAGTATTCAGATCTCCGCAGCAGTGAGCCCCATGGGCTCTTTCCCTTTTCTCCTCGTCGGAGCAGCTTTTTGGAATCTGGGAGGGGTCGTCACGGAGGAAAACACGTCTCCAGTAGCTTTCTCTTCTTCTACCCCAGCCTGTTCCTCCAGGGTTCTCAAGCTATCAGGGGGGTTCCTAGAGAGGATCTCCCAAGCTCCAGCTTCTACATCTATTTCTTCTTCAATGTCCAGCGCATTGCAGCACTGCTCATTAGGGGGATGCTTCATAGATAAATCCCAGATCAAATTCGACCTTCTGGTCGCCAACATTAAGGGATAGCTTCCCTTTCTTCACATCTATTAGCACGCCAGCGATGTCCATGGGTGTATGAGTGTCTTCGGGCACGTCCATCACCACGAAGTCTACCGGCACATGCACTCCGTTGACGTTTACTGGCAGGTCGTCTACAATTCCCACCGGATATTTGACCGATCTATCGGCAAGTTGAATGGTCATACCGATGGGCTCCAGGTCACCCATCCCAATCCTCTTGTAAAGTGACAGAGGCATCAGACTGACACTTGCCCCAAAATCGATGAGCGCACGGTTAATCTTCACCTCTCCGATTGAACAAGGAATAGAGAAGCTTCATGGGTCTTTAAGCTTCGGCGGGTTCGCTCGCTGGATCAGAGCGCTGCATTCCGCCGTGAGAACGACCTTTTCTTTTCGGGAACCCCTCATCACCAAGTCCTTCAAGAACTTTGCATAGGAAGGGATAGTCTCTATAGCTTCGAGGAAACGGATCTGCAAGCTCAAGTCCTTGACCATATCAAAGAACTTGCCGTATTTTTCATCAATCTTTGCCCTGGTAAGTCATTGTGGGAAAGGCGCAACGGGCTTAAAGACTCTGAGGTTCCCTTCCTCGTTCTTCTTCTTCTCTTCCTCAGAGACTCCCTCCGGAGTCATCGCTTTTGATGACGAAGCTCCGTCGTCATTAGCTTTTTCAATTGGTCGCTCATCGACCAGCGGAGCTTCAGGTTCCTTAGCGGGCACTCTTGTAGGAATTTGTGTCCCGCTTCTCAAGAAGATAGCGGACACATTCGCTTGATCATTCGTTAGTGCCAATGTCTGATTCACCCCCCTTGGATTTACTTCCGGTTGACCAGGCAATTGGTTTTGCACCCTCTGAAGGTTCGCCACCTGCAACCCCATCTGGGTTTCTTGGTCGGTGAGGGCCTTTTGTTCCATTTCCAGTCGCATGTTGATCTTCTCCTGGTTTATAATATACGGGGTCAAGAGGCTCTCGACCGGGGAGATAGCACGCTGCTGGCCATATGGCTGATGCTGCTGTTGCATGGGCTGCTGGTTCCTAGGGGATACTGCTGCTACATCTGTTGAGGCTGCTACTGTTGCTGATACTGCTGCTGCTGTTGCTGAGGCGGCTGATATAACTGTTGCTGCGATTGTTGAGGCTGCTGATAAGGTGCCCGGTAGCTCAGATTGGGGTGGTTCTGGTTATTGGGAGAATAAACCGGATTCGAGCTAGTCCTTGGTGGATATGGCGCATTACACATCGGGTTGAAGAAAAGCACACTAGCTTTATCCACCGTTGGTGAGATATCACCACCCTCGAAGTCTCCCAGGACTTCAGCTTCCACCGCCGATACTTGTTGGGTGCTGGCACCACCAGCTCCTACCATAATCGCTGAGTCAGGGTCGATAGCAAATCGAATTTGCTAGATAATTTGTCGACGTCCTTGACTCTATGAATGCCTCTAGATCTGGGCGTGGCACGCTGATCGCACCACCGTTCATTGTTCGATGCCATGTTCTCAAGAATTTTCTCGGCATCTTCTTCACTTCTTGACATAAAGGACCCTCCAGCCGCGGCGTCCATAGAAGACTTCAAGTCATCCCTCAACCTGTTATAGAACAGATTAATTATCTGCCACTTGGGAAGCTCGTGGTAAGGGCACCTCCGCTACATCTCTTTGTATCTCGTCCAAGCTTCGTGCAAGGACTCGTGGCTGGCCTGGGAGAAGGAGGAGATCTCACTCCTCAGCTTCATCATCTTCCCCGGGGGAAAGAACTTAGTCAAGAAAGCATTCGAGAGCTTCTCCCAAGTATTGAAGGTGTTCGGGTCCTTTCCCCTAAGCCATTGCTTGGCTTTATCCCGCAGAGAGAAGGGGAATAGCTTCAGTCGGATAGCTTCAGTCGTGACACCGTTGATCTGGAATGTGTCACACTTTTCTAAGAAGGATTCCAGATGTTTAATAGGGCTCTCCATGGGTGCCCCTGAAAATTGATCCTGCTGGATCCACGTCACTAACGACGGCTTAAGCTCGAAACTCTGTGCCGTAATAGCCGGAGGTTGGATGGAGGAGCTGGACCCAATGGATGGCATCGAGTATTCCAGCAGGGACTTCTGTGGTGGGGTATTCTCTCCCATAGTTGTAGACTCTTCTCTTCTTCTCTTCTCTGCGTTCAGACGCCTCAGGGTGGTGTTGATCTCTGGGTCAATATGAATCAAGTCGTCGAGACTCCTTGTATTCATGAGCATGAAAAATCACGAACACCCGTGAAGCAAGTATGGGATAGAAACAGATAAAAATAGAAAATAAAAATGAAAAAGTAGAATGCGAAAATTATCGCGAGATAGGGATATGAGCTAGACTCAAGGGTTCAATAGGTCCTAAAAATAACAAGCATGTTGCCACCCCGGGCAACGGCGCCATAAAGCTTGGCGTCCCCTAGTTTTGATGCATATGAGTGCTATATGATTGGGGATACCAGATTTAAGTATTTATACCGCAAACGCATGGTGTTGTACTGTGGCTTTGGGTTCGAACATAGGGAGGCGTGATTGTACTTGTGTCAAAGAGGAATCGGTTCACCCTATGGGTGAGCTAGCCCGAACGATCGATGGTTTCTCACAGAATGTAAATACGAAGGATAAATGATATAAAAGGAAACCTAGGACTTCGGTTTCCACCCTATCATGTGCTCTCACTATTACGACCGACGGATAGGAATACAATAGAATTTAGGGTTTAGTGGTGAGACGTTGCCTCTAAGAGTGATACCTAGCATCCCATGGGTCCGATATTCCGGTCAGTACCCAGGATGATACGCTAGGTCTACCCAGGTTCGGTCGGTGGGCATTCCCATGTCCATTAACACCGGCTGACTCTGGGAGCACTAAGCTCGCAACGATAACTCCCAACATCTCATCCCGTCGTTCCCACGCGCTAGGATTCGATGTCTACGTTAGGGCCGTGAGCTGTGGCAAGAGAGTCAACCGCCAAGTTTATTCCCCCTTTGCCCGACTGTCAGAGACGGTCTTTCTCCCGTCAATGACAATGAAACACCCCGCGTAACCATCTAAATTCCTAATCCCTATCGACATCCTAGTCCTATGGACGCATTAGGGAGAACCCACGAAGGGGTTTCCACCAAAATCCCAGATTTGGGAACTACTCACAAATCATAGCTAAAAAGCAATCTAAACAAATTTCAACCGTAAAAATCATGATCAGGCAATTGGAATGAGGTAGTAGCAATGCTAATAAGATAATATCAAAGTTTGAAAGCAATCAAAAGACTTACAGAAAGAAATAAAATTCCAACCGTCACCGTACAAGAGAACACAGAAAAAATAACAACTCCCTGTTTTTTGAAACCTAGGGCAACTATATATATAGATCGACGATCGGTTGAAGCATCAACCGATCGGGTGAGTTGCTTGATGCTTCGTCCGTCGGCTTCGGGAGCTTCAACCGGGCGCTAAGGAGAGCGTGTGAAGTGAGCGGATCGTCGATTGGGGAGATGCAGCATCAGGTGAACCGATCGGTTGAGTATTCAACCGATCGGTTAGAATTGTCCCCAAAAAGACAGAGAACACTGATGATTTGGCACGATCAACGAACCGGTCGGTTGAGCTCTCCGGGTCATCGTTTGGAAAAATCAGCTACAGATGAACCGATCGGGTGAGATGTCACCCGATCGGTTGGAATTCAGCTCCAAATGGCCGAGAGCTCTGTTGGATTGAACCGGTCGACAAACCGGTCGGTTGACATGCTCCTCACTCCAGCCTCCGTCCGGGTCAGACACGCGTGCATCACCCGATCAGTTGGTTGTGTCCAACCGATCGGTTGAGGGCTGAGAAATAGCAATCTTCGTCGTTTGACCCCCTGGATCGCACGTGACTCCTCGCGTTGCTCCGGGGACTCATGATATCTTCGTTATATGTCCCCTACACTGGCAATCTCCTGCAAACACACAAAAACACAAAGAAGTGAAAGAAAACTAGAAATCACAAGAAAATGGATACAGGACGACGGAAAACAACAGAAAAACACAAAGAAGAAGTGCGTGAATATATAAAATATAAATACACGTCAAAGTCAGGCTGTAGGTTCTCACACCGAGTAGCGTTCGTGTCTTAGTAATAGGAAGATTAATCAGAGAGATTCATTTGATGAAATGGAATAGTTGATGTTCACAAAGATAGTTGTGAAAATAAGTCGTAGATGCAATAGGGACAATGTTGCATTTGATGCAAACAAAGATTAAACGTGTCGTAAATTGGTTACGACAATTTTTGTAGGAACAAATACATTAGAAAGGGTTACCTGGCTGACGGGATCGTTCTGGTCTAAACACAGGTTCAAACCGCGTCCAAATCAGAGCTCAAACGAGCCCAGAAACGCAAAAACAGTCCAAGGCAAAGTGGGTTAGACCCACTGGGCTAACAAGCCCATCCGCAAGGGCAAACGGGCGCATGACCCGCTGCACAGCGGGCTTGGCCCGCTGCTGCTGCGGGCGGAGCCCGTGCCCAGCGGGCCGGCGCGCCTGCCATCCTTGCATTGGGCGGGCGCGCCCGCTAAGCCTAGCGGGCGCGCCCGCAACTTAAGTGAAAAATAGGGTTTTTTGAAACCCCAAATGACAGCTACGAAAATTGATTTTTGCCCATCTTTGGGCAATTGTTTGAGGGGGCCAAACGAAGTCGAAATTCGTCGTCGTTGGTTCCTACGCGTTCACCATTCATAGCCCTTCGAATTGATAGCTTGTTTGGTGTCTAAAGTTTAATGGATAAGGAGAATTAAATCACTAAAGTTGGCATTTATGAAATGCTTACTAAAACTTCAATTAAATCTTAATTAGCTAAATTAATTTCTCCTAGATTTTTTTTAGTCCCACATTGCTCACAACGAAAGTAGGAGTGCCTACTCCCTATATAAATAAGGGTGCACTCTCTTCATTGAAAAATACACCAAGTCCTCGATCGAGTAGCTCCAGATTTTAGAGCAAGCTCGATCTATGACTAAACTATTCTCCCTCTCTCTCTTCTTCCTATTCTCCCGACTAGTCCTAGCAAGACTACGAAGGGGATTTGGATTCGGATCCAGCCGTCTGAGACGCGGGTCTACTCAAGTGAAACTTTCTACCGCGTGTGATCGGCTTGGAGGCGGGAGTCGGCTCAGGCAGATCGGTTCGAGGGTGCAAGGCGGCTCGGGTGGATCGAGTCAAGGTGGTTCGACTACGAGGAGCATCAGAAGACGGTGCGGTACATCTTGCCCGCCCCAGGGTCGAGATTTCGGGTATGTGGTTAAGCAATTTTTAGTGTAGATTTAATTTTGTCGATATAGAATAGATCCCTCTTAGGATGGTCAGATCCACTCCAAGTTGGCATAGATCGGGCTAGGTTCTGGCTCTCTCTGAGCCTAGCTAAATTGTTTAGCTAGTTTTTGATTTTTCGCTGCGCTTTAAGCCCCTGTGGTCCGTCCGACTTAGGACGGACACAGATCCGAGCTCTGAGGGTCCGCCAAAACCCCAACAGAACTTTATGACCATGTTGTCCATCCGGTGGATGGAAAACAACACTAGAAGTGTGGGTTGAATAATGTTGTATGAATAAAACTTTTGCGCAAATTAACAACACAAAGAGTAACTTCCCTTCCTATGTTGCCTAAGGAATCAAGTAGAGTGATTTACGTTTGGTCCTTAATCAACACGATGATCTCCAAATTAAGAGAGACGATATATTAACAATTAAGATCAAAAGAGTAACTACAATAAAATAGATCTCACAGCGGAATGAAATAAAAGCTTGCGATTAATATATTAACACGTGATTGCAAGTGACATATACTTAAATAATAAATACATGAGCGTAAAGTAAATGACAATAAATAATCACAGAAAATTCACATAAAGAGACAAGCGATTTTATCCTGGTTCCCCACCTGGGTACATCCAGCCCCTGACCGTCACAGATCGATATTAAATCTACTATTACCTTAGCAATACAATTACCTAGCTTCATTCGCTAGGATTTCCAATGACCTAGTTCCACCACTAGGATTTCCAACCACCTAGTCTTAACTAGGATTTACAACAACACAACCTAGCCTTAGCTAGGATTTCAAATCACCCTTATCTCCAAAGGACTCAAAATAAGATCAAAATCCAATTCACCATAATAAGTTAGTGGAGATTGGTTTTACACCGAATAATTCTATAGCCAAGAAGAATGTACAATTGTGCTCTATGTGGCTAAAGAATTAATCTGTTTTGATCACATAAAGAATATTAGATGATTCAATGTGATCAAGAAACTTTTGTTGCTTTAAAATCCTTTTAAGAATATTCAAAAATGAAGTAGAAATGATTTGAAAAACAACTTGTAATAGCCAAATAAAAAGATCTTAAAAGAAGATATAAAAATACACAAAAGATTAAGATCTGAAATTTAAAAACAGTTTGGCTATAAAAATTTGAGAGAGATGAGAAATTAGAGAACTTGAATGCTTTGAGAGAATTTCAATTTTGCTCAAAAATTATTGGTGTAGAAAATGGTCTCAATAGCTCTCTATTTATAGGGTTAAAATGAATTCAAATTATTTTAAAAACGTTTGACTTTTGCCCCAAAAATTACTACAAAACAGATTCAATGAATCTAGTTGTCGACAGCTGGTAGTCAACTTTCAACTTTGGTAGTCGACTCAAAGAGCAATTTCTGAGAAATTCTGCTACAGCTGGTAGTCGATGCCTAAGTTTGGGAGTCGACTCTCGGAGCAGTTTTCTGAGAAAATCTGCTACGGAAAGGCAATCAACTTCTGGGTGTTTGGAGGTTGACTCCGTCTTGAAAAGTGATTTTCTCAAGAAGTTTTCCTCTCATATCATTTTAAAATAAGTAACATTTAGTTAAAAACATTTTCAAAATTCTTTTTTGTGTGTGCATATGCTTTCTTGGCTTTGACATAATCATAAGAAAAATGAAAAACAACTCACACAAAAGTCACTATGAAAAACTTGAAGCCATGGATGAGCTTGAGCTTGTTGCATATGCTTCACTTGAATTTGAGCTCCTCTTTAGCTTGAGCTTGAGTACATTCTTTGAGCTTCATCTTCGAACTCCTCTTGTGCTTAAGTTTAAAGCTTCAGAATGTAAACGTGGAATGTGAGCTCAATCCTTCTTCATCTTCTATGTGTGTAGTTATAGTTCTTCTTCTCGAAATATGCTTCGAGCTTTAATTAGCGTATTGCACAACCTACAAACTTAAGAAATAATTATTACATAATAACATTTGGTGTGATCATCATCAAAATCACTTGGGGTGGTACTAGACTTCCCAACAGAGAGTGCTGTTCTAGTCCCCTGCCACATTGGGCAAATTTGATGTATGTGTAGGAATTGATCCCTAAACTTTATTTTACACGCAACATGTGCGCATTTCTGATTCGAGAGGGTGATCCTCGGATTTCTCCTGACAATCTCTCCTCATACTCTATTCTTGTCTTGCTCGGGTCGAGCAAGAGTTAATCTTGGGGGATTTTGTTAGGCCCATTTTACACACCCTTTTTCCCTCTTTTCTTCTCGCAGTTTCCGCATTTACTCCGTATCATTCTCGTTATTTCTCTCATTTTTACACGTTGTTATCTATTTGATGCATTGGGTATGTATTTTGTGCATTTCAGGGAATTCACGTATAAACGATATCAATTTATGATTTGTGGAGCTTGGGAGATATATCGACGAAGATTAGCGAAAATCGAAGCTAAAGGAGAGGAGATACTGGCTGAGGAGCAGACTGCACGGCCGTGCGTGCAAATGCACGACCGTGTCATATCATAAGGCCAAAGGGGGGAGCTATATCAGCATCGTCGCAGTCGTGCTAACTTTCTGCATAGCCGTGCTAACTTTCTGCACGGTCCTGCTTAATTCCCTTCTGCGAGGTAGCAAAGTCACTAGCAGCACAGTCGTTTCGCACGGTCGTGCCACAACCGTGCTGCCTAGAGCCGGTTTGGACTTAAAAGGAGAATCGACACGGCCGTGCTAGCATGGAGCACGGCCGTGCTCGAAGCGGTGGCACGGCCGTGCCGATTTGCGGCACGGCCGTGCGCCTATATATTTTTGCATGTAGTATAAATTCTTGTGAGCGAATTGGGAGGAATAGATTATTTTAACTCGAGATTTTTAGGGTTTTCTCCACAATTAGAGGTTGTTCTTCCTTGTAATTGTAAGACTCTTTATTTTACTTATTATGTAATGAATTCTTGTTCGCTTTTAGTTCAATTTCATATGTATTGTCTATAATTTCATTTCTCTTGCCTTTGTGATGTTTTTCCTTATTGTTGTTTGTCTCTTGTTGTGATGTTAATAGAGTAGATTTTTGTGCGCCTAGGGCTTAGCAAAACCCTAGTGTAGGTTGTTCATGTGGGTGGACCGCCCCAAACATCGTTCCAATTAAGGCTTTTGTTTTAGGAATATGTTTGGATGAGCTTAATTCATCCCGCCTCATAGCCGAGGAGGGTTGACTATCTAGTGCTAGGCGCCGACTAACCGTCGGGCATACTCACTAGAATCGCCACTACCGTAGCGTTTGACTGACCATCGAGGCTACGGTAAGAGATCGAACCTATTCTTCGAGTCCTCTCATGGTTAGACATTGAGAGGACGAGGATTAAGCTTCGACTTTCATCTAGGGTTTACGACCCGCTGGCTCGAGAAGCCAGGTCAACCCACCTACTCAATTCGTACTAGTGATGACGCTTGGCCCATGGCACTTTTTCTTTGTTTTTTTATTTTTTATGTAATTACCCCTTCCCTATTTCTATCTGCGTAGCTAATTAGATACACGATTAACCGGTACTCATACCACTACCTTCCTGTGTTTGACACCCGCTGCATTCGATCTGCATTGCTCGCGGTTAACTTATAAATATCTTTTGCATCTTCTGCAAAGATTGAGCAATAATAGATGCTCATTCTTTCTATGGAAGGATCACCCTTACTCTAAGTGGTCAAGACTAGTGATATTGCACTTAATGAATGAGAATGAGAGAAGGAGCGGACTGGACAGTTCTTCACCTTCGTTGCCAGAGAGAAGAATGTTAGAGAGAGAGTCGTTTGGATAAGGCATTAGGGCTATTAAAGAGAAGCACTGTAAAAATGAAGAGAATCCTAACCGATTACAAATCCATTAAGTGATGATTGTTCTCACTCATTGGTCTTATATTTCTTATGTTATTATTGATGTATAACAAGATCGGTGATGTTGAAGGTAAAATGTTTAAGTCTTCCTGCCTCGTAAAACTTGTATCCATGTTTTGGCCATGTTTATGAATAGAAACTATTTGTGTATTGGACATGTTATGTTTTTGTTGGTTTCTTTCATGTCCTCTTTAATTCCATCACTCTTGCGGCTTTGTTGTCGACGGCTTGTCTTGCCTTCATGTTGGTTGATGTTATTTGGACATTTTTGCTGCATCCAATTTCTTTATTTGGTTTGAAGGTTGGCCTTAGTTTGAGATGTTCTGTTTGTTCCCTCCAAATCAACTGATAATTAACTCTCTCAAAACCCCACAAGAAGAAAATATGCGGGGTGAGACTACCAAATTTAAATAGAGGTCACCACATCCCCATATTCATTGTTTCAATATGCAACTTTCTTAAACCAAAGAAACATATGAAAGTATTGTAGGACCGGCATAAAACCCTTAAACCCATTGTACTAAAGAAGCGCTGCCTATTGGGACCTTTGACAGCGCTTGTAAAGCGCTATTAAAACCATCTCCCTTTACAGCGGCGAGATAGACAGCACAGAAGCGTTATTAAAGACCTTATTTAAGCGCTATTAAAGTTCCCTTTTGTAGTAGTGAAATCAAGATTTCACAACCCCTCAACTTTCAACCACCAACTAACTTTTTCAGACCGCGGAACGGACCCTAAACGGCAAGATGAACACAACGAATTCAATCAAGTGTGGTGATTGATTTTTCCAGTTTTTACTTTCATCCCCCAGTTCACTTGGTTAAGTGCATGACAATAATTAGTGCATGACAACTGGCAAGGGGGCCACTTCAAGCAAGTCCATTTCTAATGCAAAAGGAGTGTAACTCTTCAGTGGTCCAAGACTAACTGGACCACCACCAAGAAAGCTCAGACTCATGAGTCAAGACACACAAGCATACACGCATAAATTACGAAAAGGACGGAGATGTGGACTTCACTGTTTCTAAAAGGCCATGTTGGTAGGTGTTGTTTCTGGGAGAGCTTTGTTTGCCCTACCTTTTTAAAGCAAAGATTATATATCTACATGCATGCAGCTTAGTGTCTAATCCTTCCTTATGTTGCCCTAAATAGTTGCTGCTCATGTCCTTTACTTTCAGAGCAGCGTACCAGTTCCCCATTTTGAGGCCTGCCCATGTGTTGCTCTCTTGTCTTGGCTATTGTGGGAGCTGTTCACCTACGAAGACTGAGAGGCCCATGAAGAGTCCCTCAATCATTCAGAGGTCGTACCAAAGCCAGCTAAATATGGCAGTGTTCTTATCTGAAGCGGGCAGAAATCTTAGGACTGCTACAAAAATTGAAGGGTTGGACTCCTTGACAAGATGGAACGCTAAGCCCCACCCTCGTTTCTGCTCATTGAAGCCTCGTTTGCTCATTGGCTCGTAGTGCGTCAGGCATTTGTGTGCAGTTTAAAGGTGCAATTATTTGCTTGATGAAGGCATGGAAAATGTTGTTCACCACATGATCACTGAGCCTTAAGGCTGCCAAGATCACTACAGAGGGGGTCCCCCCTGGAGCCAAATTCAAAATTGGCTTCTCCACACTCTGAGGCCTCCCCTCATTGATGAATCTTCTTCCGAGAGTTCATCACCTCACATGGGTTGTACCATCATCAATCATGCATGCTTCTTAGTTATTGAAGTTATTGAAGTTATTGTGTTACGTGGTTCATGCTTCGGAGTCCGGCGTATCCCGTCGTAGCGCTACGTTTGGATGTCGGCTCCGATGAACGTCGTATCCGATCGGATGAGTGTTTATCTTTGACTAGATCGCTTGACATGTGAAAAGGTACATGAAAAAAAAAGGTTCTTTATAATATGGTTCCTCTAACTATGTCTGATTTTAAATGAGTCTTATAAATAATAGCATTTGCGATTAGAACCCCTTATTCATATAACTCACTCGAACCGAGTTCTTTTTTCATAAATAGGACCCATTAATCATGACCCCCCCTTAATCATGGTCGTGATTAAGGTGACATATTACTTAAAAAGACTCTTTTCAAGTATTTTATATAGAGAACCTAAACTCAAATGCTATTATTTATGAGACTCTTTTCAAAATAGTCATGATTAAGGTGATCTATTTCTTAAAAAAACAAGAAAAAAGGCATATAAATCGTGCATAAAGCATGAGTTTTTACATTTTGGTTAAAGACGGACAAATGAGTTATATTATGCATGCAGGAGCGGAAATGCCCATTGCAATGTGGGGGCACGGGACCCCACCAAATTTTGCAAAATATGTATCTTTGTATGTATATTTGTATGTGTGTGTATGTACGTGTGTATGTATATGTATTAGGCCCCCACTGAACGTATATGTTTTAGGTCCCTACTGAAAATGCATATGCAATGTGACACCACCCATATGTAAATGTATTAGGCCTCCACGCCACTGTATGCATGCAGTTTTATATTTGCATAAAATGGCATTGATCAACGGAACGGGTGGACAGATGCTAACGCGATCTTATGCGGTTTTTTCCTAAAAAGGAAATAAGCTGACGAGAGCATTACCAAATTTTTAAAAAGATTGCTGCAACTTGAGATTTGTATGACTCAAATTTTGTAGGAGGCTTAAGTATTGTGTTGTGTTGTGCTATTGTTTTCATTGAACTATTAAAGTGTGAGCTGGATTATTGGCTGAATTTGGATTGTCATGCTTGATTATTAAAATGGATTGCTTGAATTGGCGACTACAATGCATAAGCAGACAGAGGGTGGCAGGTGCGTGGGTTGAGCTATCATGTGGCTGATTAAAGAACTTGTATAAAATGCATGGATGCAACAAAGTTTGGTGTGAAATCTAGAGTTTTGATACATCTAATCATTTTAGAATCTAATGCTTAAAGTAGGCCTGAGGGCCTTGATTACTATATTTAGCTGCCTGCCCCATGAGATCTAGGCTGTGATTCAGTGCCCAAAATTGGAAAGAAATCCAACCAGGTGTCAAATATTTTAATGCTGTGTAGTTAAAGGGGATTATCATGTATTTTTTTTAATAAACTGAATCATTGCAGGGTCATCACAGGGTTAGACTTTGGGTGGTACATGATTAAGTCATAATATGCTTTGATTATTTGATAGCTGTTTTCTTCTTCTCATTTAGAAAATTAAAAAAAAATCTCTGCATGGAATAATGCAAAACAATTAAGAAACTTATTAATTCCATAAATTCCATAAATCCCATAAATCTTCGTGTATATCAAAGACCTGGTAATAGCAGGCCAGAGGCCAGAGTTTAAATTCATGCAGATGGATCCTTGAGATTTGAGAACAGGATCTGTATACCGTCTGGCGCCATTAGAGAGGAGTTGTTGGAGGAAGCTCACAGTTCTCCATACTCTATACATCCTACAGGTACCAAGATGTATCAGGATCTGCGACAGCATTACTCGTGGCATGGCATGAAGAGATGTGTCGCACGGAGTGTGACAAAGTGTATTGTGGGCCAACAGGTGTATCATATGCCAACAGGTGAAGGCTGAACATCAGAGGACTGCCGGCTTATTACAGCCCTTGCTCATACCGGAGTGGAAGTGGCAGCACATCACGATGGACTTCATGACTGGACTACCCAAGAGTACGAAGCAGAATGACGATGTCTGGGTGATCATAGATCGATTGACCAAGACAACGCTCATTTCTTTCAGAGTAGGCCAGTCTACAGAAGTGTTAGCTAAGAGTACATGAATGAGATTGTAAAGCTGCATGGAGTTCCTATTAGCATTGTCTCAGACAGAGACACCAGGTTCATATCTCGTTTCTGGAGGAGCCTTCAGGAGAGCTTGGGAACCCACTTGAGCTTTAGTACAGCTTACCATCCACGGACAGATGGTCAATCAGAGTGTACTATACAGATACTTGAAGATATGTTGCGTGCATGTATGCTGTAATTCAAAGGATCATGGGAAGACCATCTCCATTTGGTGGAGTTTGCATAAAACAATAGCTACCAGTCTAGCATTGGTATGGCGCCTTTTGCGGCACTGTATGGGAGAAAGTGCCGATCCCCCTTGATCTGGGATGATGTAGGAGATCGAGAGTTGTTTGGTCCTGAGCTAATCACAGAAGCCGTGGATGTGGTTCGGACCATCAGAGAGAAGCTTCAGCTGGCTCAGGACAGGTACAAGCATTGGACAAATGCGAAATGTTGACACTTGGAGTTTCAGCCAGGTGATCATGTCTTTCTGAAGATCTCGCCCAACCGTGGATTGATTCGTTTTGGTCGGAGAGGAAAGCGTCGTCCTCGATTCGTTGGGCCTTTCGATATTCTGGAGAGAGCAGGAGAGGTGGCATACGAGCTTGCACTGCCCCCTGCCTTGGAGTGAGTGCACAATGTGTTTCACATCTCGCAGTTACGTTGCTATGTGAGCGATCCTAGACAAGTCGTGGACTACTCGGAGATAGCAGTTCGTCCAGACTTGACATATAAGCATCAACAAGTGGAGATCCTAGAACGACGCCAGAAATTCTTTAGGAACATGACTATTGATCTAGTCAGGGTGATGTGGCGTTGCGACTCACCAGGAGAGTATACCTGGGAGCAAGAGGACGAGATGCAAGGACGTTATCCCTACCTTTTCCTTGCCGTGTAGAGAATTCTGAGGACAGAATTATCCTATGGAGGATAGGATGTAACGACCTGTATTTTTATGCGTGTTTGATTGCATGTGTGACTGTATTTTTCTTCGGTCGTTCGAGTGTTTTTCATCCGTATGTTCGTTTCTTCTACGCGTCGACACGAGCGCGTCTCTGTTTTTGGAATTTTTCACCTAGCTTAACTAATTACTATTACCATTAAACTAATTACCATAACCCCTACTTAATTAACCAATCCCACACCCCTTTGATCACCTCCCTTTGGCAAATGAGATCCGAATTATTCGGATCTCAAACGTATTGCATATCACTCTATTTATCTCCATCTTGCATGCAAATGAAGCCACGCCCACCTCCTTTGGCAACGACCGTTGATTTCCTCCTTCCCCCTTCATCAATCAATCAACCAAAAAATCAAACACAAAAAATCAGAATTGAAGGTGTGAAACATAGAAAACCCGATCTGAACCCATCAATCCCCCTCCCCCTCTTCTATTCTTCCCTTCACCACTTCAGATCGGCACCACCAGATCTGCAACCCCCCCTCCCGCATGTGCCTCCGCCCGCCTGGCCGTCGCCCCCGCACACCCGCGCACACGCCAGCCCGTAGATCTTCCCTGCCCTTACGTGTGCCGCCCGTCGCCCAGACCTCTACCCGTCGCCTAGGGCGCCGCCCCCGTCGGATCTGCCTCCGTGCACCCCCTAGCTGCCTACTGCCGTTCGCCCCTCATCCCCTCTCACCTGCAGCCACAAAAAGGAGAAGGGGAAAAGAAAAGAACGAAAAGAAAGAAAGAAGAAGAACCAGGGAGAAGGTGAGAAAAGGGGGTGTGTTATTATTTATATTAAGTTATTGTAGTATGAGTGTTAATTTATATATTAGATTATAAAGTTTTACTTAAGTTATTATTATAAGTTTAAGCTAATATATATAAAGTTAGTTTTTATATTTGTATAGTCATAACCCGTGCCCACGGGTACGGTTCATTTAAGATTTTTCCCCGC
Source organism: Scilla litardierei (assembly GCA_030789695.1). Classification (NCBI taxonomy): domain Eukaryota; kingdom Viridiplantae; phylum Streptophyta; class Magnoliopsida; order Asparagales; family Asparagaceae; genus Scilla; species Scilla litardierei. The sequence goes on along the minus strand of JAULAV010003966.1, from coordinate 6,861 downwards.
GAAATATTTGTTCCCAAAAATATTATTTTCACAGCCAAAATTGCGCGGAACAACAAATTAGCGTAAAAATATTTAGCGTCACAGGCGGCTTCGGCGTAGAACAACAAATTCAGTGCATGCGCATACGACACTGAACAACAGATTCGGCGCGGGCGCCTTCGGCACAGAACAACAAATTCGGCACGGGCGCCTTTGCCGCGGAACAACAAATTCGATAGAACAACAAATTCAGCGCAGGCGCCTTCGACGCGGACCAACAAATTCGATGTAGAACACCAAAAATTCGATGGACGCCTTCGACGCGGGAAATTATTCTCATCTTAATTGTGTGCATTAAATATGCATCATTAAGTGCAAGTTAAAGTTTCTTTTTCAAATACATTAATTGTGTGCACTCTGTTATTCCTGAGAAACTTTCATTCCCCAAAAATTTTCATTTCTCCAAAAAATTTCATTTCCCCGAAATGTTTTCCCTCCAAAACTTTCCACAAAATCTCATCTCAACCATTCATTGCTCAAGATTAAATCTCAGCTGTCTTTCTATCAACCTCTTTGTCCTAGTCAGCTTGTCATAGTCAGCCATAGGATTCAAAAACAGTTGTCCAATGTATAATAGATGATAAATTATTTTCAGGTAATGTTAGCTAAGTATTAGTACATTAATATTAATATATAAGTTGTCTTTATAAGTTGCGTAGCTAACCTGCCTTGTAACACATGTGAACTTAGGTATCGCTACCGCTGATCGAACTGCGCCTTTCACGACACGGCGTATCGGTAACTCATCGTACCCTAACTATGGGCTTTAAAAACTATACAGATGCATGCTAAACTTGGTTTCATACTAGTAGCAAAGTGTCCTTTTTGAACAGTTAGATAAGATTGATAAACTGCACAGTATCATAAAAGACTCGATCAGACTACGAGTCGTACTTGATCGTAAAATGTGTCAATCTAGATAATGATTTCTAAATTGTAAATATGGTAACATCACATACACTTGGGGTTTTGGGGTAACTTATAATAGCAAGAGTGCGGGAGCGACCAGTTCAGACTTTGTTGTCACCGATCGGGTTCTAGCAACCCATTCAAAGTTGACAAATTCACAGACTTGATCACAGATTCTTGAATAGTATTGCATGCTTGGCACAGTTTTGGTTTAACCCATGTACGCACCCCTGTGGTATGAAATGGACTCTTAGTTTCTCACTGTACTTCGCATTATAAGTCACGATTTAGGTTCGGCACAGTTGTACTCTCGTAACCTTGTTATCGTTAACAATATTTTCTTTTAATTGCTGATAAATTGTGAAAGTTGTAAATCTGCAAAGCTACGTTTCTGCTCTATTTCCATACTTTTATTGTATGCACTTTTAATTCTCGTCTCTTTAGATTGCTACGCTTGCATATTGTTTTAATTTCCATGCTAGAGATACTTTGAGTTACGTATAATCCTGGCAACCCTTCTCTTTGTGGTGGACCCTCCAGATACTTCACAGGTTGACGAGGTGACACCACCTGAAAAACAACGGGGAGGACATGTCACAGCATGTCCAAGTAGGAATACTAATTCTATGTGGCATATTATTTACATCAATTTTTCCATCTACAAAAGAGACATGTAAAGGATGCAAAATTATGAAATTGATACAAGTAATGTCAAATAATGATATGCATGCATATTTCTATACGTGGTGACAACTAAATACAAAGCTTAAAAATATTAATGAACAAATCATAAGCCATAACTAAACAACTTAATTAAATAACTTATGAGGCTAAAATTACAACAATGATGAAAATGACAACCATTACATATTCAACAATTAGAATGGAATATATTTAATTCTTAGACATGGTTATGAGGATGTATTGTCATGCATAAGTAAGTCACGAAGTATGGTGGCATGGCTTCATATATGTACTTTTCTTTCTTTCATTTCTCATTTCCATTCACATTAGGCCATGCATCTCCTTGTGCATGCCTTTAACCACTTTCTCATCATATAAATCCATGCCCTCATACTCCCACGCTTCTCTTATACATGTCAATACCACTCTCACGACAATGCCCACCTTTCATTATCGTCAATTCCCACAAATTGTAACTTGTCAACCCTTCCATTTTCATCTCTCCTTTCTTTCATTCATGGTAATTGCATCATTGCATAAAATGGCACATGGCCAAAAATATAAAGGAAAGCTTTTATACATGGTTCTCAAGCAATAAATAGTTTCATGATCATTCATGTGAAATTCATAGGAATTAACCTAACATGAGCATTTTGTAGAACAATTAACAACAATGGCATCTAACAACGATTAACAATTAACAATATTAACAACAACAGTTAACAATTAGCAATTAGCAATCATCATTATGAATACTACCAAGAGAATAATGAGTAATGAAATTTGCTACAACATTAAACATGAATACTTACTAAAAAGAAGAATTTACAATGAAACTACATAATATACAAAATAGGATTAGATTCCTACCATAAAATAATGCATTATCTTCATGGCTCCTCCTAAAAACCTTCCTTAAAAGGCTTCCTCTAATTCCTCCTTGATTTTCTCCTCTAATCAAGCCCCACCTCTTCACTTCCTCTTAATTCCTTTCCCTTTTTTTGTCACACAAATTAAAGAAAGAGAGATGGGGAAACAAACAAGTTACACCCAAGAGAAATGAAAAAAATTAAAAAAGGAAAGAAAACTTACGGCCAAGAGAGAAGCTCTACTACTTCAGCCCCCTGTCATAGCTCCTGCTACCAAACCAAACCTGAAACCACAAGGTGGGACACGTCACAGCGTGACCCAGTAGGAAACTACACTACTCTAGTACAGAATATTATGTTAATATTGATTTCACTACTTAAATGAAACAATTTATTAAATTTGCCACAGAACAATCATTATGAAGAAAATTTCATTCATGTAAACATAAGAAACAGCAATAAGAAAAAGGTTCATTCATCAATAGTTGTTATGCCATTAAAGTTAATCATCATTTGGAACCCCCAGTAAATAGTATGCAATCACACAAGTGCTGAAAGTAAAAAGTAAGCTTGTAGTTGAGTTTGACCAGGAGGATGATGGTTACTGAGAGTGAGTGTGAGAGTATTATTTTACTTTATTCTTTTTCAGAGTGTGGCTTGGTGTGTATTTGTATTCGGGTTGTATTTCCATTTCTGTAAGCTGCTGGTTTTAAATAAGGTTGTATTTCATTTTCATGTATGAGTATTTGGCATATTTCTGCAACGGAGCCTGTATTGACTTCATTGGTGCCTAGCAGGACTTCCGCATGTACTGAACAGTAATTGGCCCCGGGAGTGGGTCGTTACAAGTTTGGTGGCTCATGCAGCTCCGCGCTAAATACCACATGAACAATACAGGAAGTTCAGAACGTGCTGTATAAAATACTCAATGGAACTGATCGATCCTTATGAAATGCAGGTAAGCAATGGAAAGGCACACTTCAGGAAGCAAGAACAGTGCTTTTGCATCCGGGTCCAATCACCTGAATGGGAGTCCCAACCAGAATGATGCTGGTAATGGAGCCAACAACAGTCCAAACACGACAGCACTCCCGACTATACCATTGACTGCAGAAGATTTCATCCGGGGTATTTTTGTCCTTCAGCAGCTGCTGGGACAGGCTTTTCTTAGAGAGCTGAAAGCTGATCTGAGTGCTTATCACTTTCGAACGATGAGCCCGAAGACCTTAGCTGGGACTGAGAATCATCTCCAAGCGGAGGAATGGCTCAGGAGCATCACTTATGATCTGAGAGCATCTCAGATTCAAGAAGAGCATGGGTGGCTATCGCCAAGAGGCAGCTGACTGATGGTGCTTGAGACTGGTGGCAGGCAGTAGAAGACCGCTTGGTATTACCGATTACGTGGGATGTCTTCACCAGTACCTTCAGCGCCCAATACTTTTTGTCACAGACAAAGATCATGATGAGGAAGAAGTTCATCAACCTGAAGCGGGGCTCGATGACTGTAGATCAGAATGACACTGAGTTCTCCAGGCTCAGCAGGTTTGCCCCAGAGATGGTTGTAGATGCATTGACTTGAGTCCAGCAATTCCAGCAGGGCCTCAACATTGAGATTCGGATGAAGTTGGTCACTGATAGTCCGACCACACATGCTGCAATTCTTACCATTATCCGTAACCATGAGATAGTTGAGAAGGAAGCGGAGGAAGAGCTTAGACTGTCAGCTTCTGTCAGGCCCCCGCCGACCCATTTTGGGCCAAGCAGACGGCCACAGATGCACTACCCTATTCAGCAGACTCAGTTTAAGAAACCAGGGTAACAGCAGCAGACCCTCCCAGTCTGCCACTTTTGTGGGAAGCCTGGACACATCAAGTCTGACTGTCGATGTCTTTTAGGCCTTTGTCTGGTTTGTGGGGTGTCAGGACACATGGGTAGAGATTGCCCACATTATAAGCCACGTGCTCAAGCCCTAGCTCCCCGTGCTGCTCCGCCTGGGAACGCTCCACAGTGTCCACCTCTACCTCCATAGCAGAGGGTGTTTCGGCAAGTAAGGCAGCAGCCACCACCGAAATGCCAGGCTTACACTATGACCGTCAAAGAGGCCGAGGCTACCGGTCAAGTGATCACAAGTATATTTCCAGCATAGTTAATGAATCATTTCTTTCATTAGCATTGTTTGCGTAGATTAGTGTTTATAACCTAGGTGTTATACTAGTAGCTGGAAAACCCGCCCTCTCCTTGTTCGACTCGGGAGCATCACAATGCTTTCTGGCGAGTCGATTCGTTCGCACCCAAACCTTTCCTGTCAAACCTTTAACTTCCGGTTGGAACGTCAACACGGGTGGCGGAGTGATAAAGGAAACCAGTGGGTATCCTAATGCACCATGGTAATTTGTGGGAGAGCATTATTCGCTGACTTCATGATGATAGATATCCCGAACTTTGATGTTGTATTTGGGATATATTGGTTGGGAACTTTCCATGCCACCATCGACTGTTGTCGAAGGAGGGTAGTCTTCGATATTCCTGATCATCCAAAGTTCAAGTTCATCAGTGGAAGTAGATCTGTAGGTTCGGTGAAGTACAGAGCCAGGTCGGCCGAAGCAGTAGCAGCCACAATGGAAGCTGAGTCCAATATACCAGAGGTGGTTTGAGAGTTCATGGATGTGTTTCCAGACGACCTTACAGGTTTGCCTCTGGATTGCACCCTCAAATTTTCCATCGACCTAATGCCAGGAGCCCAACAGGTGTCCAAGGGACCATATCGTTTAGCACCATCTGAGCTAGAAGAATTGCGGGCCCAGCTAGATGAACTATTAAAGAAGGGATGGATACGACCCAGTGCATCTCCCTGGGGATCTCCTATATTGCTGGTGAAGAAGAAAGACGGATCCCTATGTATGTACATTGACTACCACGAGCTGAACAAAGTCACCGTGAAGAACAAGTACCCTCTATCGTGCATCGACGATCTTTTCGACCAGCTCAGTGGGTCAAGCGTATATTCGAAGCTAGATCTGAGGACAGTGTACCATCAAGTGAAGGTGAAAGATGAAGATGTTCCTAAGACTGCATTCAGAACCAGATACAGGTATTATGAGTACTTAGTAATGACGTTTGGTGGGACCAATGCACCCGCGACATTTATGAGTCTTATGAAACAAGTATTGTATGAATAGTTGGACAAGTTCATAGTAGTCTACATCGACGACATTCTCATCTACTCGAAGAATGTGGTAGAGCATGTAGAACATCTCAGGAAGGTTCTCGAGACCCGAAGAAGACATCATCTTTATGCCAAACTTAGTGAGTGTGAGTTCTGGCTAAACGAGGTGGCGTTCCTAGGCCACGTGGTATCAGGAGAAGGGATTACTGTCGATCCTGGAAAAGTAGCAGCTGTTCAAAACTGGCCAGTCCCCTGAAAGGTGACCAAGATTCGAAGTTTCTTGGGACTCGCTGGCTGCTACATGAGGTTTATCAAAGACTTCTCGAAGATCGAAGGAGCCATGACGTGATTGACGAGAAAGGATGTGGTGTTTGTTTGGTTAAAAGCATGTAAGGATGCTTTCCAAGAACTGAAGAAGAGGTTGACGACTGCACCCATTTTGATCATTCTAGACTGATCAGGAGGATTCGAAGTCTCCTGTGATGCATCTGGTAAAGGACTTGGATGCGTGCTACATCAGTATGGTCGAGTCGTAGCATATGCATCCAGGCAGTTGAAGATCCATGAGAAGAACTACCCCACTCATGATCTTGAGTTGGCGGCAGTAATTTTTGCATTGAAGATTTGGATGCACTTCCTATTATGGGAGCACGTGAAGGTGTTCCCAGATCATAAGAGTCTGAAGTATCTCTTCACTCAGAAGGAGCTCAACATGCGTCAGAGACGATGGGTTGAGCTCATGGCGGATTATGACATTGACCTTCAGTACCATCCTGGGAAAGTCAATGTCGTACCTAATGCGTTGCGTCATCTACCCGCAAGGATGACCCTTACGACTCAGTGGAGGTTACAGCAAGAGATTCGGGACATGGGTATAGAAGTGATTCTACTGGGGATGATTGCATCTTTGATGGGCATGCACATCCAGTAGACATTGGTGGAGAGGATCAAGACTGCTCAGATGGATGATGGGAAGCTGCGGAAGATCAAAGACCTGATAATAGCATGCCAGAGGCCAAATTTTTAGATTCATGCAGATGGATCCTTAAGGTTTGAGGACAGGATCTGTGTATCGTCTGGCGCCATTAAAGAGGAGCTGTTAGAGGAAGCTCACAGTTCTCCATACTCTATACATCCTGGAGGTACCAAGATATATCAGGATCTACGACAGCATTACTCGCGGCATGGCATGAA
>JAULAV010003959.1:0-14240 GCA_030789695.1 Scilla litardierei | reverse complement strand
GGACGGTGAGGTCGTCGAAATCGGTAGTCGGCGGCCGTGGAGAGTGGTGGAGTGTTGAGAAAAGGAGAGATCGGCGACAGGCTGGTGTTAGGAGGGAGGCGCTGGTGAGAAGGCAGGAGATCGCCGGTGATTTTGGGGTGGTCAGCGGTGATTTGGGAAGGGAGGAGGCCGGCGGGATTTTGGGAAGATGGGCGTGTTGGAAATTTTTGTGAATGAGAGTGTTGGAAAGCGAGAAGTGAAGGCCTTGGGAGAAATGTTTGTGAATGAGAGTCCCTAGGCAGGATAAGAATTAAATAGAGAGAATAAAGTCAGTGAATGGAAGTTTGCAGAAGTCCAATCAGTAGTGTAGTTTAAGAAACGAATCCCACCAAAATTTAAAAACGAAAGGATGTGTTCAGTTTCTGAAACAGAAATGGAGGGAATGGATAAATAGAATAAGCGGGAAGACGAAGTAGTTACCGAAAATTAAAAAATAAAAAAAATTCGACAATTGGCGACCAATATTGGTGAATTGGTCGACCAATTTCAAAAATACCCAGAAAAATTTGAAAAAATTTGAGAAAAATTCTAAAAATAAAAATAAGAATGTGTCATAAGTCCGATTCACTAATAATCCCTAAATTCCTACGAAGCTTAATAAAAGTATCTTCTTTCAATGGTTTGGTTAAAATATCAGCTGTCTGATGTTCAGTAGCTATAAATTTAAGAACTATATCTCCTTTCTGAACATGATCATCTAGAAAATGATGACGTACATCAATATGTTTTGTACGAGAATGATGCACAGGATTTTTAGAAAGATTAATAGCACTAGTATTATCACACATAATAGGACAAGTAGAGCAATCAATACCATAGTCAGATATAGTTTGTTTCATCCACAAGATTTGAGCACATGCTAAACCTGCGGCAATATATTCTGCCTTGGTTGTAGATAATGAAACAGAGTTTTGCTTTTTGCTAAACCAAGAAACTAAAGAATGACCTAAAAAGTGGCAAGTACCACTGGTACTTTTACGATCTGATTTGCAACCAGCAAAGTCTGCATCACTATAGGATAATAAATCAAATATGCTTGACTTGGGATAAAATAAATCAAAATCAGAAGTGTGCTTAACATATCTAATAATCCTTTTTACGGCAGTTAAGTGTGAAACTTTAGGATCTGCCTGAAAACGTGCACATAAACATACTGAAAACATAATGTCTGGTCTACTAGCAGTTAAATAGAGTAGAGAGCCAATCATACCTCTGTAAAGACGTTGATCAACACTCTTACCATTTAAGTCTTTGCCGAGAGATGTAGATGTACTCATTGGAGTACGTTTTTCTGCAGAACTTTCTAAACCAAAACGCTTGATGAGTTCTTTAGAGTACTTGCTTTGGTGAATGAAGATTCCTTCCTTCAATTGTTTAATTTGAAGACCGAGGAAGTAATTGAGTTCACCCATGTGACTCATCTCATATTCTTTGTCACTCCCCGCTTCCCAGTATACTTGGGGGCGAGGACGCGAGCGGGTCCGCATGTGCTTAAAGCAAAGAAGGGGTGATTATTTTTTTCTCTCTTCTTTGACTTAAGCACACTAAGTGTTTAATTAGCGAAGGCAGGTCCCTGCACGCGAGTTTCTCAGAAACAGCACAAATATTTATTACATTACATTACCAGCGTCCAAAGCAAATACACAAACAGTCAAGGCCTAGCATGGCCGTACAATCTGCTGAAAGCAAACACACCTAAAAATAACAATACAAATAATAAACTGAAATATAAACGTTCCGCTTTAGCCTTCCGCGGGGAGGATCTCAATGTCTTCGTAAATCTGATCAGTGGTGTTCACCTCTAAGATGGGATCCTCAAAAGTAGGGTCCTCAAGGTACTCTGTTTCTAAACCTAACATATATTTCATAAAACATTGAAATATATGTCAGCGATAAGCTCGGAAAGATATTTAAAGTAATGAAACGAGGAACAACTATAAGAGGACAAAAGAGCGTTAGTACACAGTTATGAATAATAAGTGCAGAAAGGTAAAGTATGAGCATGCATGGATATTTTTGCAGTTAAAGGTAAAGAAGTTATAAGTAAAGTAAAACAGTTGTATGTTGAGTATTTGATTGTTTGTGCACGTGATAAGTCCATGCCTGGGTAGGTGAAATGTTCTCGATACACCTTATCACCGGTGGTTTTACCGTGACGCTCCACACATTGGCTGCCTCCACCGGAGGGGCCGCAATCGTGTTCGAGATACACTCACAAATCCTACTGCAATGGACCAACCCCACCCAAAGTGTACCGCCGTATACTGGAACACGAGCCAGACTAGTCATATGTGACCCTACTGGAACACGAGCCAGACTAGTCACGCATGACCTGACGGGAGTAGCCAACACGGCTCTATGTGTATGTCTGTTCACTGACTAAGTTCCATTACATCTGTAGTCGATGTATGGTTTCACTCCATCTGTATTCGATGGTTTCACCCCATCTGTAATCGATGGTTATCACATGTGTGTTTGTAACATACTCGTTTTTCCCAATTGATTTATCTTGTTAACATGCAGATAGTAAAACTGTAAAAGCAGTCCAATTTAGTTACAAGCATGTGGAAAATTGTTCCAAATGATCAACATTGATATGACTAGTCCATTTAAATTAGAAAGCAACAAAATTGAGAACAAGTTAAATGGGCTACCAGAAATTGACAAGTACATCAGATTTAGCACTAAGTTGGAACGACCAGATTTGTAATTCATTACTAAAAATACTTGCCTTGACGTGGGTGTGAGTGTCCAGGCGATGGTAACGTGATGCACATTTTTCTGCGTCAATAGATTGGCGATATCAGTTCCATGGTTATTAACTAATTATAAGACATCAAATCAACCTATCAAAACATTATTAACTAACTAACCTATTTAACGGAATTTGTTAACGACTTAAACTGATTAAGACGGTGATGAAAAGCGTTCTAAATTTTTATATATGCTATATATGCTAAAAATAGTTTTACTGTAAGAGGGAATATTTTTCTAAAGATTATAGAAATTTTTAGGATTTTTAAAGCTCAAAAACTATTTAAAAACTATTTTTCAATTAGTGACGTATTTGTTCAGGAATTTATTCTGGGTGCAGTCTACATCGGAAAGTTGCAAATGAGGTGTCAAAATGACCGTCTCGAAGAGTTCTTTAACATATATTTTTCTCAAGTATTAGTTTACGTAAAAATAAGAAGATACGGATTTTTGAACGAAAATAACGGATTTAACTTATAGGCTTAAAAATTAATTCTGGAAAAACTAAGCGTCGGATTGAGATGAAACTAGCGCCATTGGGTCCAGAATGTCATTTCTGATTTTCTAGAGCTAGTCTCATATTTTCCTAGGCTCTATATTATTTATTATGGATTTAAGACCAATAAACCTATTTATTAATTAATAAAAATTACGAAAATACGAATTTAATCGCCGTATTTACAAGTTTGCCATCGAGAATTAACTTACGCATCGCCGTTGCTCCTTCGTCTTCGTGCATGGCTGAGGGCGGGGTGATCTCGACGACGACGGCGTTGGTGCGAGGCGGCAGCGGCTGGGAGGGGCGGCGATGGTCGACGTGACTGGCGGAGGAAGCGGCGGCGGACGCACGACGGCAGCGACGGCGGCGTGGTGTCCTTCAGTCGGAGAGGGAAGAGGTGGGTGTCGGGGTTCTGCGGCGATGCGAAGGGTGGTCGAGGCAGCGGGAAGGCGAGCTCCGATGGTGCTGGGGGGTTTCGACGTGGCAGTGGCGTGGTCGGAGCGGCGATGAAGGCGGTCGAGCGGCGGAGGCAGCTGCTTCGGGGGCGGATGACGGAGGGGGTCGAGGACGAAGGTGGCAGCGAGGGTGGCGTGGGGGCTCACGCAGAGCTCCGGTGGCGGCTCTCTGGGCTTCGTGGCGTCGTCATCGCCGTGTGGGGAGCTCGGGCGCAGGGTGGAGCTGCGGGGATGCTCCGGTGATGGTGCGTGTGCATGGGTTCGAAAGATCGAGGGGGAGAGATATAGGCTGTGTGGGTTTGAACGTAATGAAAGAAAGAGAGAGAGGGGAGGTTACTTATATAGGGTTAGAGAAAATAAAAAAATAACCAATATGAGGGTAGATGGGGGATGTGCCTGGGTTAGCTGAGAGGGTGGGTTAGATGGGGTAGCTACGGTTGGATTAGGTGGGGTAATTAGGTTAGGTTAATGTTAATTAGGGGGGTAATACTCCATTAACAAAAGTCATTAGTGATAATACAAAAAGCGGAAATTACGAAAATGTCCCTACTAGTAACCGTGTCCGAAAAATTACGAAATCATACCCACGGGATCGTATCATCGCGAGGATGGCGAATACGATGACCGTTTCAGGGTTTGGACTACGAAAATACTAGATTTTGGCCAAAACGTTTAGAAAGCGGGTTTGCGGGTTCTCTATTGAAATGATATCAGAAAATTACGAAATTAATGTGGGAAGCCCCAAATGATCATAGGATGCTACTGCAGAAGTTTGAAAATGGTTTGAAGACGTTTGTATAGAAAATAAATTCATTGACCCAAAACTGCAATATCTGAAAATGAATTTTTATCAGATCTTTTAGAGGTATCTGATGAAATCCGATTTTACTAAAGTACTCCATAACTAGTCTGGTACTCCAAAATATTTTTATAGGAAATTTTTGAAATCAGTTTAAGACTCCTAACAAACCATTATAAAATACAATTAAAATTGAATTTTCTTTAAATACTTAATTTGACAGTATTGGAAAAATACAGGCCGTTACATTCTACCCTCCTTAAAAATAATTCCGTCCTCGGAATTTAAAAATATTTTTGCAACAAATAATTGATATTATAAAGAAGCTCAAGCAAATAAATGATAGAAAAGATAGTAATCTTTGTAAATCAGGTTGTAAATAACATGAAATGTGATAAGAAAATATGGGATGTCACTAATATATTTTATCACAATAGCTACATCAGATTTATCAAGTAGGCAAAACATAAAATAATGGCATTGCATGAAAAAGATAGTGAGGATGATGATGACATCTGATCGAACTTGGGACATAAGGTGACAAGTCAGAAGCAAGTACACCAAAGAGAAGAACGGAACGTCTAGAATATATAAACGATGATTACATGGTCTCAATCATGTAAATCATCGCCATAACATACAAAAACGTAAGGGATAAACCTAGTGCGTCCTTACGGTTACAACTTAACCAGCCGGACACAAAGGACTTCATCTGCCATGCTACCAGATTACAATCCAATATCCAGATCGTTACCAAAAGGCAGATATAAGGCCAACTCTCATGGATCAAGATCATTGTCACCACTGCTTCCAGCAATCTCCACCACATCCAACAGTAAGCCATCATCAAAGCTGTCCTCCAAATGAGAGCACAAGACTGGCATCTCATCTCAACACCTAAGGCCAAAAGGAATCCAATACCCAATCCTAAAGATACTCCTTCCCAACACCATTGGTCGATATCTACAGCTAACACCATCAGCCCTAAGCAATTTAATGACCAAAAACTCACGAACCCAAAAACATCAAGGAGCGCCCCTAAGAAGCACTCGAAGCTGGGCAGCTCAAGGGGGAAGAACCAGAAAAAGGAGCTCCCAATGATACCAATGGCGACGGGTTCCCAATATCCCGACCACACGGCCAAAGCATGGGTGGCGGCGAGGGTTGTCGCCAAGGCCAAAAGTCCCACAACGGAACGTTGATGGGCCATCGGCGGCTGCGGGTCTATGGCGAGGGCTCCGACTGGCTGGCGATCCATGGCGGGGAGCTAGGGCCTACGGGATGGAGCGAAGCGGAAGCTGGCGGATCTTCGGGTGAGGCTGGCGGATCGGAGATCGGAGTGGCGATGCGGGTCCGATCGAGCTCGCTTGGGGGAGAGGCCGGGAGGAGGAGGGGGCGATGTCGAAGCGAAAGGGGGGAAGCACGGGGTGGCTTGCGGAGGAAGGAGCGGGGTTAAAAAGAGGGAAAGGGGGGCACCGAAGTCGGGGTTAGGTAGGGTAGGGTTCGGCGGGCACGAGTCTCGAGGGGGGGAAACGGACAAACGAAATAAAGAGGGGGGAGGAAGGTGGTCGGTGGGAAAGGAAGTCAAACCCTTGGAGAGAAAAGACGGGTACAAGATAGAAGTAGGGGCTAGAAGAGAAACACTAGCTCAAAAGACGCAAACAGCCTATACTTACACGTCAGGTTTGGCTCGTCTCAAATCACCAGCACTATCCTCCAATACTTCTGAGCGTCCTTCGATTCGCTTCCGTTGTCGAACTCGAACTTCTGGTGATCGAAAATTGAATGCTACCCTCCTTAGAATAAACGTAACTAGAGTTCAGGCGAACTAAAAGCGATTAGGAAGAATTATAAGAATTAGTAGAATGATCAGAAGACAATCATTAGCTAAAGAAATGTTGCTAGTGATGAAGATCGATGGCGTTACAAAAGCATGGCTCAACCTGCATTGATGCAATGATTAGTTCGTTCGGCTTGGCCCGAAACTTGATAGGCCCAAGTGAACGGTTTCCTCTCATGAATTCAACACAGGATGATCAGGGATTTCAAACACTACTTTCTTGTTGTGACACTCGATAGTAGCGTAGAAATTTCCTAACCAATCCATGCCGAACATCGCATTGAAGTTTGTCATGTCAACTACCATAAAATCTGCGAACAACTCGTATCCACAAATCACTATGGGCAAAATCGACATCCAGTAGAAGTCCTCACTACTCCACTCGCAGTAGTGATGCTCAAGCGATTTGGTAAAAAGTCAACATGAATAAAATGTTTCTCTACAAATCCTCGGGATATGAAGTAGTGAGTGGCTCACGAATCAAAAGGGATAGGGCTGGATAAGAGGCTATCAATACAACATCTAGTACATTGGAAATATCTTAGCAAAAGATAAAAAGTAACTCATGCATGTAATATAAGCACTATAAAAGAAGGGTGTAAGTAATACCTGAAATCACTTGTCCATCCGACTCAGTCCCCGCGGCTGTTATGGTGAAGATTTGACGTCTCGACTGGTTCTGCCTCGCTGCAATCAAACAAAGTAAATATTTGTGTACTAGTTTGCCCCAAACGATCTGGTTAGTAATAATATTTATACTATTTCTGAAGTGTCTCGCAGAATGCAAGAGGACCTGCGTGGGCCACCACCAAAACCTGTCACGCCCCGCTTCCCAGTATACTTGGGGGCGAGGACGCGAGCGGGTCCGCATGTGCTTAAAGCAAAGAAGGGGTGATTATTTTTTTTCTCTCTTCTTTGACTTAAGCACACTAAGCGTTTAATTAGCGAAGGCAGGTCCCTGCACGCGAGTTTCTCAGAAACAGCACAAATATTTATTACATTACATTACCAGCGTCCAAAGCAAATACACAAACAGTCAAGGCCTAGCATGGCCGTACAATCTGCTGAAAGCAAACACACCTTAAAATAACAATACAAATAATAAACTGAAATATAAACGTTCCGCTTTAGCCTTCCGCGGGGAGGATCTCAATGTCTTCGTAAATCTGATCAGTGGTGTTCACCTCTAAGATGGGATCCTCAAAAGTAGGGTCCTCAAGGTACTCTGTTTCTAAACCTAACATATATTTCATAAAACATTGAAATATATGTCAGCGATAAGCTCGGCAAGATATTTAAAGTAATGAAACGAGGAACAACTATAAGAGGACAAAAGAGCGTTAGTACACAGTTATGAATAATAAGTGCAGAAAGGTAAAGTATGAGCATGCATGGATATTTTTGCAGTTAAAGGTAAAGAAGTTATAAGTAAAGTAAAACAGTTGTATGTTGAGTATTTGATTGTTTGTGCACATGATAAGTCCATGCCTGGGTAGGTGAAATGTTCTCGATACACCTTATCACCGGTGGTTTTACCGTGACGCTCCACACATTGGCTGCCTCCACCGGAGGGGCCGTAATCGTGTTCGAGATACACTCACAAATCCTACTGCAATGGACCAACCCCACCCAAAGTGTACCGCCGTATACTGGAACACGAGCCAGACTAGTCATATGTGACCCTACTGGAACACGAGCCAGACTAGTCACACATGACCTGACGGGAGTAGCCAACACGGCTCTATGTGTATGTCTGTTCACTGACTAAGTTCCATTACATCTGTAGTCGATGTATGGTTTCACTCCATCTGTATTCGATGGTTTCACCCCATCTGTAATCGATGGTTATCACATGTGTGTTTGTAACATACTCGTTTTTCCCAATTGATTTATCTTGTTAACATGCAGATAGTAAAACTGTAAAAGCAGTCCAATTTAGTTACAAGCATGTGGAAAATTGTTCCAAATGATCAACATTGATATGACTAGTCCATTTAAATTAGAAAGCAACAAAATTGAGAACAAGTTAAATGGGCTACCAGAAATTGACAAGTACATCAGATTTAGCACTAAGTTGGAACGACCAGATTTGTAATTCATTACTAAAAATACTTGCCTTGACGTGGGTGTGAGTGTCCAGGCGATGGTAACGTGATGCACGTTTTTCTACGTCAATAGATTGGCGATATCAGTTCCATGGTTATTAACTAATTATAAGACATCAAATCAACCTATCAAAACATTATTAACTAACTAACCTATTTAACGGAATTTGTTAACGACTTAAACTGATTAAGACGGTGATGAAAAGCGTTCTAAATTTTTATATATGCTATATATGCTAAAAATAGTTTTACTGTAAGAGGGAATATTTTTCTAAAGATTATAGAAATTTTTAGGATTTTTAAAGCTCAAAAACTATTTAAAAACTATTTTTCAATTAGTGACGTATTTGTTCAGGAATTTATTCTGGGTGCAGTCTACATCGGAAAGTTGCAAATGAGGTGTCAAAATGACCGTCTCGAAGAGTTCTTTAACATATATTTTTCTCAAGTATTAGTTTACGTAAAAATAAGAAGATACGGATTTTTGAACGAAAATAACGGATTTAACTTATAGGCTTAAAAATTAATTCTGGAAAAACTAAGCGTCGGATTGAGATGAAACTAGCGCCATTGGGTCCAGAATGTCATTTCTGATTTTCTAGAGCTAGTCTCATATTTTCCTAGGCTCTATATTATTTATTATGGATTTAAGACCAATAAACCTATTTATTAATTAATAAAAATTACGAAAATACGAATTTAATCGCCGTATTTACAAGTTTGCCATCGAGAATTAACTTACGCATCGCCGTTGCTCCTTCGTCTTCGTGCATGGCTGAGGGCGGGGTGATCTCGACGACGACGGCGTTGGTGCGAGGCGGCAGCGGCTGGGAGGGGCGGCGATGGTCGACGTGACTGGCGGAGGAAGCGGCGGCGGACGCACGACGGCAGCGACGGCGGCGTGGTGTCCTTCAGTCGGAGAGGGAAGAGGTGGGTGTCGGGGTTCTGCGGCGATGCGAAGGGTGGTCGAGGCAGCGGGAAGGCGAGCTCCGATGGTGCTGGGGGGTTTCGACGTGGCAGTGGCGTGGTTGGAGCGGCGATGAAGGCGGTCGAGCGGCGGAGGCAGCTGCTTCGGGGGCGGATGACGGAGGGGGTCGAGGACGAAGGTGGCAGCGAGGGTGGCGTGGGGGCTCACGCAGAGCTCCGGTGGCGGCTCTCTGGGCTTCGTGGCGTCGTCATCGCCGTGTGGGGAGCTCGGGCGCAGGGTGGAGCTGCGGGGATGCTCCGGTGATGGTGCGTGTGCATGGGTTCGAAAGATCGAGGGGGAGAGATATAGGCTGTGTGGGTTTGAACGTAATGAAAGAAAGAGAGAGAGGGGAGGTTACTTATATAGGGTTAGAGAAAATAAAAAAATAACCAATATGAGGGTAGATGGGGGATGTGCCTGGGTTAGCTGAGAGGGTGGGTTAGATGGGGTAGCTACGGTTGGATTAGGTGGGGTAATTAGGTTAGGTTAATGTTAATTAGGGGGGTAATACTCCATTAACAAAAGTCATTAGTGATAATACAAAAAGCGGAAATTACGAAAATGTCCCTACTAGTAACCGTGTCCGAAAAATTACGAAATCATACCCACGGGATCGTATCATCGCGAGGATGGCGAATACGATGACCGTTTCAGGGTTTGGACTACGAAAATACTAGATTTTGGCCAAAACGTTTAGAAAGCGGGTTTGCGGGTTCTCTATTGAAATGATATCAGAAAATTACGAAATTAATGTGGGAAGCCCCAAATGATCATAGGATGCTACTGCAGAAGTTTGAAAATGGTTTGAAGACGTTTGTATAGAAAATAAATTCATTGACCCAAAACTGCAATATCTGAAAATGAATTTTTATCAGATCTTTTAGAGGTATCTGATGAAATCCGATTTTACTAAAGTACTCCATAACTAGTCTGGTACTCCAAAATATTTTTATAGGAAATTTTTGAAATCAGTTTAAGACTCCTAACAAACCATTATAAAATACAATTAAAATTGAATTTTCTTTAAATACTTAATTTGACAGTATTGGAAAAATACAGGCCGTTACATTCTTTCTGCATAATCTTAGAAAAATCTTGACAAAGAGATTCATTAGTAGAACCAAAAATAATATCATCAACGTATATTTGAATAATGATTATGTCAGATTTAATATTTTTAATAAAAAGAGTGGAATCTATTTTACCAATATTATAACCAGAATTTAAAAGATAGTTTTTAAGTCTTTCATACCAAGCACGGGGTGCTTGTTTGAGACCATAAAGAGCTTTCTTTTATTTGAAAACATGATTTTCAAATTTTTCATGATGAAAACCAGGAGGTTGTTCAACATAAACTTCCTCCTTAAGAAATCCATTTAAAAAAGCACTTTTGACATCTATTTAAAATAATTTAAAATCTTTAAAACATGCAAATGATAACAACATGCGAATAGACTCAAGACGAGCAACTGGTGCATAGGTTTCATCATAATCAATACCTTCTTCTTGATTATAACCTTGTGCAACTAATCTTGCCTTGTTTCTAATTACCTGACCAGATTCATCCAATTTATTTTTGAATACCCACTTGGTACCAATAATTGAATGATCTGTTGGTCTGGGAACTAATTCCCAAACATCATTTCGTTGAAATTGATTGAGTTCTTCCTGCATAGCGATAATCCATGAACTGTCTTCACATGCATCTTTGATGTTCTTTGGTTCAATGGATGAAAGGAAAGCACAATGCGCCATTTGTTCAATTTGACGACGAGTTCTAACTCCATCTGTGATATCTCCAATGATTAATTCTGATGGATGATTTGGAACTTGTGCAAAAGCCTTGGGAAGATCTGTATTGTCTGAAATAGACTCAACAGAATGATTAGTAGCATCAATTTCATCAAGTTTGATATTATCTAAAGAATTAGATAAAGGTAATATATTCTCTTCATCATCAATGATGGGATAATTAGATGAGGGATTCTCATCAAATGTGACATGTAGTGATTCTTCAACTGTTGAAGCTCTTTTGTTATATACTTTGTAGGCTTTGCTACGTGTTGAGTATCCAACAAAAATACATTCATCAGATTTCGAATCAAATTTATCAAGTGCATATTTAGTATTAAGAATAAAACATTTACATCCAAACACTTTAAAATATGATACACGTGGAATGCGATCAAAGAATAATTCAAAACAAGTTTTATTAAGCAATGGCCTTATGAGAATTTTATTCATAATGTAACATGCAGTTGCGACAGCTTCAGCCCAAAAATATTTCGGTAAATTACTATCACAAAGCATTGTTCTTGCACATTCTTGTAAGGTTCTATTTTTCCTTTCAACTACTCCATTTTGAGGAGGAGCACGAGGAAAAGAAAAATTGTGTGTAATGCCATTTTCATTACAAAACTTGGTAAATAATTCATTTTCAAATTCTCCTCCATGATCACTACGAATAGTGACAATGTTAGAGGATTTGATTTTTTGTATCTTTTTACAAAATATTGAAAATTCTTCAAATGCATCATTCTTGTTTTGTAAGAATATAACCCAAGTATATCTTGAATAATCATCAACAATGACAAATGCATATATACTTCTATTCAAAGAAGCTACTCTTGAAGGACCAAACAAATCTAAGTGTAAGAGTTCTAATGGTCTCTTTGTTGAGATAACATCCTTTGATTTAAAAGAAGATTTGTGCATTTTTCCTTGTTGACAAGCATCACAAAAATGTTTGTGTTTGAAAGAAATATTTGGCATTCCATTTACTAATTTGTGTTTCAAAATGTGTGCTAGATTTTTGAAATTAGTGTGTCCAAAACATTTATGCCATAAAAGTGTATCATCAGATGTAATCATTAAACAATGATTATTTGTGGTAACAGACATGCATAAAATATAAATATTATTTTTACGCTTACCACGAAACAAAACAGATGACATATCAGAATCATAAATAATGCGATCATTTTGTTCAAAAACTATTTTGTAATTTTTATCGCATAACTGACTAATGGAAAGTAAATTATGTTTCAAGCCGTCAACCAGGTGAACATTCTCAATGATAGGCTGATTTGTATTGCCAACTGTTCCAATGCCTATGATTTTTCCTTTCTTGTTGTCACCAAAGGTAACCGTGCCTCCATCTTTATATTTAATGTTTGAAAGCAAGTTGAAATTTCCTGTCATATGTTTTGAACATCCACTGTCCAAAATCCATCTTTCTTTCCTAGGTACCTGAAAGATAAAACATTAAGCATTGGTACCCTTTGTTTTGAGGGTCCTTGGGATTAGATTTTTGGAAGCCAAACCCAAGTGGAATTTGGCTTTTTAATATAATCACTAGAATGAATTATAGCATGTATATAATGAGAAATATAATCATTTCTATCTTCTAAGCATGAATTCTTAGGAACCCATATACTAATTGTAGTAGGTTTCCTAAGAGATGATTTTGAAATGTTAATAACATTTCTTTGTAAAGAAGAAGCAGAAATGTTTACTTTCTTCGTGTAAATAAATGCGTGATTCTTATTTTGAGGTCTAACAAAAGTAGTTTTTCCAACAGAAGAAGAAGTGCTATAGGACTTGGATGCATTCTTATGAGAATATCCCAGACCTTGTCTATGATTTGCTGGATATTGTATTTTTAGCAAATCATCGAGATTAGTCTTTCCTTTATTAAATTTATTAATATTGGAAGACATCTCGTCGTATTTCATCTTTAGTGATGAAACATTTTTATCCATTTCGGATATTTGTGTATGTAGTTCTAGATTCTTAGTTTTGAGAGTATCATTCTCTTTACTAAGATCTAAAGTTTGAGAAGATGTATTCTCAATAGGTGTAGTGTTCTTAGAAGAATATAATTCTTGATATTTCACAAGGAGATCGTTATTATTCTGTTTCAAAGATCTATGTTGACTATTTAAAATTTTGAAACGAGAATAGAGATCTTTCAATGCATCTAATAATTCTTCATTACTAAAGGTACTTACCTCATCTTCATTATCTTGTGCCATAAAGCACATGTTGGCACTTTCATTTAGATCATCATCTTCATCATCTGAAGAATCATCCCATGTTGCTGCAAATGCCTTTTTCATTTTGTCAAATCTCCTTTCTCTTCTGGATTGATCATTGTTGGAACTTTTGAACTTTGCTTTGAGAAGAGGATAGTCTTTCTTCATATGTCCTGGTTTATGGCAATTAAAGCAAAGAGAAGAATCAGTATTCTTAGATTTAAAATTATTATACTTACCTTTCTGAAAGAATTTTCTGAAGTTTTTGGCAAAAAATTCCATATCATCATCTGAATCTTCATTATCTGATGTTGCATTGAAGGCAAGTACTTTCTTCTTTTGATCTGATTCTTCTTTCTCATCTTGTAGTGTAACTTCATGGGCCATTAAGTTACCAATAAGATTTTCCAAAGATAATGTGGAAAGATCATTGGCTTCCTCAATAGCGGTGATCTTTAGACGCCATACTGGGGTTAAAGCTTTAAGAATTTTGCGAACCTGTTCAAGAGAAGTGTAAGTTTTTCCAAGAGCATTCAAAGAATTTATAATATTAGTAAAACTGGTGTTCATTTCTCCAATTGTCTCTTGGTCCTTCATCTTGAACAACTCGAATTTGTGAACCAAAACGGAAATCTTAGTTTCCTTCACTTTACTGGTTCCTTCATGAGTTACATCAAGTATATGCCAAATCTCCTTAGCACTTTTGGCCTGAGATACTCGATTAAACTCATGTTTATCCATAGCACAA